>BGPR01005617.1:30096-91176 GCA_013235015.1 Araneus ventricosus | reverse complement strand
TAGGACCAGAGGTTGTGGTAGAACAGACCATGAAGTAACTACCTTAACATCATTAAGTGATCAGAATGGTGCCTCTTATATGCTTGTTCCCAATGGAAATGGAATCTTCCAGCAGGACAACGTTTCCCATGTCACAAGTGTCCTCGGATTGTGGGGCTGGAGTGACTGAGGGAGCATACTCATGAATTTGACTAATGCGTCCTGGCCACCTAACTCGCTGATCTTGTCCATGGAGAACATGTATGGGAGCGCTTGGAGCCGCAGCTCAGAGCTCAAACACCACCATGTCCCAATATCTCACTTCCCATGCTAGCCGCTGCTTAGACATTTGGTATAACCTGTCTCCAGTCATGTACCAAAAACTTGTGGCATCTATGCCCAGGCGAGTTGCAGCTGTTTTGAAGGCCAAAGGAGGCGCAACGCGTTATTTGAGTAGGTGGTCATAATGTTTAGGCTCTTCAGTGTATATTTCCAATTGATAATCTATTGCGTAATTATAGCTAATGGACACAGTGGCGGCGAATCGGGGGGGACAGTCACCCCCTAAGTTTTTAGGGGAAATTATTATTTTTTTTTTCATTTTAGCTGCCTAAAACTAGGAATTACAAAAAAGCAACAGTGTTAAAAAAATTAGCTAATTTTTTAACTAAAATTTTAAAGTTTATTTTCTACCCCTATACATCCTGGTCTTTTAGATGTCTATAAAATTTTTGCCTCCTCATTTTTTCCCACCCAATCGCCGCCACTGAATGGACATTCATTTTATTTAAACAGGAATAAAATTATTTTCTCTTTCTGATTTTTCTTTTGCGTTAATTTGGAATACTGTTATTATTTTATGAAACGATACATTTTTAAGTTTAATTTATTAAGAAGGTAATTAAAATAAATTGCCTGCATCTGTTTTAGATGGACAATGCTTCAATGCCGTACATAAAAACAAAACATGCTGAATTAATGGATTTTGTCAAAGAGCAGCAGTATTACTACCAACATTATTCTGACCGATTCTGGATTAGATCTCTAGATATATCTCCTCGAGAATGTGCAGTTCTAGTTAACAGAAAAGTCGTCAAACATCCTTGTGATGAATATTTTCCATTCTTATGCGAACGAGGTAAGAATTACATTTATAGAATCCTAAATATATTTTTTGAAATTTTCCTTCTTTATTTCTGTTATTTCTGAATTTTATCCATCAATTTCTAATAAATAATTTATATTTTCTAGATTATTATTATATTTTATGGATTTTGAAAAATTCATGAATTTTTTCTAGAAAGTTATATTCACTTTAAGTCGCACTTTTTGCATCCTTTTTCATTTCTCCGAGTTTTTAAAGTTAGAAAATTTTCTATTTCACCATAATTTTCCCCCCTGAATACATTTTTGAAGAGATTAAATTGCTTAATGTAAATATCCATATAACTGCGTCTTATTATTTTTATTTTTGGTTTTAGTTTTATATTCAATCTGACATACTATCGAGAAGCAGAACAATATTTTGTAGAGGAGATTTTTTAAAAACTAAAATGATAATTAAAGAATACCTGTATATTTATATTACGGAGTATTTCATATTAAAATAATTTAAATGTTAAGAAGTACTAAAATATTTATTAAACTGTAGTATGGGAAAACTAAGTGTAGCCCTATCAGTAAATAAAATTTTGATTCTTATTCTTCGGAAATTCATCATTATGTAAGTACAAATTTTAGTATTTTCTGCCCAACCAATTTTACATTTTTCTGAATTTGCTAGATATCATCTAGTACTTATAGGCATACTCTAAAATTGTAGTACTTTTTGGTTTTTACATTCTTGCCAATGTTCAATAATAAATTACTTTTAAATTAACATTATTTATAATGTAATTCAACACGTATCTTCTGTTTTGATAAGCTACATTAATCATAACAGGGTTAAAACTTCATTGATATTTTTTTCTTTAAAATTTCGCTCATATCTAATCGAATATTATTTTCAGTTCTTAAAAGAAATTACGACAAAGAAGATACAATTTTTTACTGTTTTTTTTTATCATAGCAATTCATAGAATTCCTTGTTCATCAGAATTATTAGAAACATAACACAATATACGATTTGGTTATCTTTTCAGATCCTGAAATCACCGTATCCTCTAGGCTATGGTTTATGGAGCCTCTGACAATAGCTTTCCTTGGAGTTACTGCCTTCGCTCTTATATTTGTTGTGCTTTGTGTTGGATTCTGGCTATGCAAATCACGCCAAAGATACAAAGAAAAGTTGGAGCGTCGCAACTCGATTCGAGCATCCATTAGATCCAATCGTTCGCTGACTGGGTTTTCAGAATTGGGATACAAAAGAAGAATCGAAAGAGCTTTTGAAACAGAATCGGAGCCTAAACCAGCACCAATGAAAATGAATGGAAGTTTAGATTCCGTTGAGAAATCAGCTTCAAGATTTAGTTGCTCCTTGGATGACAGTTACGAAAACACTCTGGGAGACACAAGTTCCTCTAGAGTTCCAAATGGGGATTTCTCTGGTTTTGGAGGGTACGTTTTAAGCATTATCTTTTAAGTTGTTATTAGACTGAAACTGAATTTTGATTACAGAATTTATTTGGTTTCATACAAGATGAATAGAGAACTTATTATTCTTAAATTATCTTCTTGAAAACTTTTTTAGTTTTTTCTCAAAGCTGCATGCGGAATTATTCTTTTCATATAAAGTCAATCAATCTAGAGATTGATTGACTTTACATGAAAAGACTACTAATAATAAAGGGGAATGTGTGTATGTTGGCGCTCTACAGGGCAGACCGCTGTACCTAGAGCCAGGAATGGCGCTAGAGTTTGCCCGACGGGGGGGGGCAGTTTGCCCGCCAGGGGGCCCGGTCTCCCCGCCAAGGGGGCATGACCTGCTGTACGGGGGGACGAGTGTATTGAAATTGGTCTCAAATGTTCGCCATATTATTATTTATCAGCTACAGTTGAATACCCCGTACAAAAATTCTCCCCTACAGGATACAAAATTTTTCCCCGACGGGGGGTACAACATCCCCAACAGGGGAGCCCTGGCGCCACCCCTGCCTAGAGCTACGAAATTTGACACAAGCATATATTGGAGGGTGGAAATGTGCACCACAGAGACGTTTTATTATTATTTAAATTAATTAAAAATTAAGCGAAAGTTTAGCGTTTTTCCTTGATAATTTCGGAAAATATTTTATCACCACAATGGAACCACCTAAAAATTCAAAAAATTATCTTTTCAATGATATCAATCAAATTGTCGTATAATTTTTTTTTTATCTAATTTTAATAAATTTTTAAAAATATTTTTAGGCATAATTTACAAGGGCCTCAAAATAATTTTGCACCTGTGGCTTCATATTGTCAAAATCCGCAGCTGGTCTTCAGGCTGCACATGCAAAATAATCATTTCAGTCTGCGGGCGCGTTGATGACTTATAACACAGTCGTTCAAAAGCAGGCGAAATCGTTTTGTAGCAGGGAAACGTATGGCATATTGCCCATGTAGTATTGCCTAATGATGTTTTTTTTTTTTTCTGTTGAGCTGATGTCCTTCAATGCTTTTTCGAAATAAAAATGGCAATGTCGGGTTAGATGACGATCCAATTTCTGATTTTTCCTATATTTGGAGGAGTTCATCTGTTCTCCGATCCTCCTGTACCTAAAGAATGTGTGACTTGAGAGTTTCTGCCGCTTCTTAACATGCAGGGGAAAATGTCTAGGAGACCTAGAAAAAAATTTCCGTCCTAGCACCACACTGACGCTCCAGTGAAAAATAATGCGCTTCTCATTAAAAAAGAAAGGAGAAAGATGAAAAAGAAGATAAACGAAAAGAAGGAAGCGACAGAAGAATGCCGAAGTTAGCAAGACTAAACGTAACAAACCTGCTAGAAATCCGACAAAAAGAAGAAACTCACTAAGTGACAGCTAGACTTCTAATCTTCCGAGTCTGAAGACTCAACTCGTTCATTTGAAGCTCCTCACGTTGACGTACTGATGATGATGATTTGGACCCAGCGAGAACTCTATAATCGAGCATGCAGTATTTGCTGTGACTGGGAAGAACGGAATTGTGGTTCTAGTGCTTTATGTGCAAGCTCTGGGCCGATTTGAGCCTGTACAGCCCATGGTGATGCGCTTTTTTGTAATGATTTTATTTCTTAAATTTGATCTAAAATTTCGATTGAAAATGTTTCGTTTCTTTAGTTAGATTATGTTTTTTTTTGTTATGATCAAGATGTGACCTAAACAGTTTTAAATAGTCGTTTAATATGTAATATATGACATTAAATTAAATTATTGTCTCAGTTCGCCATCTTAACTGAAACCGTATGGAATTTTTGCGTCTGAAATTTGAAAATAAAAATTTTAAAAAATATCACTTTAAAGTAAAGAGTTGCAAGAAGATTTTGCATAAACAATAATCCTCCTGCAACGAATATTAAGGTCAGGAAAAATTACCAAAGCTTAAGGTCGTCATCTTGCACAACTTTCCCCTACTTATCTTGCATTCCAATAACATTCTGCATATTCTCGCCCTAACCCTCTCCTGCGTATGTCTCCATTGCTAAGTCTTCCAACCTAGGATTCGTCTGGTATGCGCTCTGCTCGTTAAATTTGATATCGAGGGTCCAGCATCATTTCCATGGACATTCGGGGAGGGGGGTTGTCGGCTCATGACCCTACCATACCCCTCGGCATCCGACCACGGCTCCGTCCCAAAATTGTCTTTATGTTGCCCCGAAACAATTCATTAATATAACTGAACCAGATCTTGAGCAAGTCTCAGTTAGAAGCCAGGGCAGCTTTAAGCCTTTTTCCTTTCTGCCAGCTTATCTTTGTAACTGCGGAGTTGCACCTACTTGTACTTCAAACGCACATAGCCTTTCATCTAGAATTATCAGGCTATACAACGCAAAAAATCGTAGTTCGCAAACCGTTTGTGACACCGATTCACATTCGCACCTTTCACTTTCGGTTTAGGCTACTTATGCACATGGGCAGAGGCGGATCAAGGGCAACTGCCCATTGCGCCAAACGAGCGTGAATAAAAAAAAAAAAAAAATGCTTTAATAGGCTTGAGAAGAAAAAAAAATTAGTCGTATATTTTTAAAATTATATTTTATTTTAGTTTCAATAAAACCACTATATATAAATCTTCAATACGGCTGATGTTAAAAAAAATTATCACCATAATATTATGAAGTCCTTTTTGGAAGTAAAACATGCAGATTTCTAAGTAACAGTTTGTTTGACATTTAGAATACATACATTATAGATTTTTTAACAAATGTTGGTTGTTGGTGACCAATAGCGAATCCAGGATTTGGGTCTGGGAGGGGCTGATGTATAAAAGTCCTGTGACGAATGTCAAACCTTATGGCTTATGTAAACCAAAACACTTTAACTTCACAGACTTTACTCACCTGACAATAAGAATCATACGGAACACTGCAATACTTTCGATAATTTAATAAAAAAACAAAATGAAGTAACTAGCAAAAACATGTTTTTGACCGCGTCAACCTTACAAGTGGAATGACTACAAAAGTGGGAAAATTTTCGAGCCTTTCAAAAGCCAGGAAGAAATGTCACTTTTTTAAGAAAAAACAGCTGAAGTGATTTTAAATAAAATAAAGAATTCTGGTCTAGTTCTGGGGGGGGGGCGGTAGCCCCATACCCCCCCCCCTGGATTCGCCACTGGGGGTGACAAATTGTTAACTTGCCGGTTGGTAAAGTTACTTCAGGCGATTTCTGCACAAGGGATCATTCCTTAATCAATCGACGATGCTGAATAAAAGACTATTTTTCCATACCGCTAATGGTTTTCGAGGTAGGATTGCTACACGTGCCGCATTTCGCGTCTACGGGCACTGTAAGTGGTTCCACTGTATCAGTGGCGAATCCGGGGGGGGGGGGGATCGGGTTGCAGCCCTCCCCAGAGATAAACCAAAATTCTTGATTTTATTTAAAATCACTACAACTATTTTTTCTTAATTTTCATTTAAAAATAATAATAAAATCCTGACAACATTGCTATCTGGCTTGACATGCTCGAAAACTTTCCCATTTTTCTAGTCATTCCACTTGTAGCGTTGACGTGGTTGGAGACATTTTTTGTTACTTATTTCATTGTATTTTTTATTAAATTATCGAAAATATTGTAGTGTTCTTTATGATTCTTATTGTCAGTTGAGGAAAGCCTGTAAAGTTAAAGTGTTTTGGTTTACATAAGCCATGAGGTTTGACATTCGTCACGACGATACAAAATTTTTATGACCCCCCCCCCCAGATTTGAATCCTGGATTCGCAGCTGCACTGTGTACAGTGGCGGTTTTCCGCACAGGCGCTCGCCTCGAAATCCTGGGAGGACGACTCAAAATCTTTTCAGCGTACATCATAATGCTAAGCCGAATTTATGACACTGAGTAAGGGGAGGGGCCTCAAAACAATTTTGCGCCTGTGGGCCCCGATCGCCAAAATCCGCCAATGACTGTACAGCGAATACTCGCTTTCTAATGCGTAAATGCCGATTTTTTAACTGTAACTACCTCCTTTCACGAATTAAATGGCTGCATAAATAATGTCCTTTCCGTCCTGTATAAATATTAGGTCTTGCTGAATGTATGTCACAAGATTGAAAAGTTAGCTATTAGCAGAAATTTTTATCTCATTTAACTCTTCATTTGCCCAAAATCAATGGCTATATTAATTTCTGACATGCTTATATAATATCGTCCCCCTTATGCCAGAGACAGGAATGCCCCGATTGCTAACATTTTACATTCATGTTTCTGGTATGGGGGCCCTTTAAGGATGTTCCTTTGGTCATGGATTTCTAATAAAAAATTTGCATTAAATTCATCTTTATGCTAAATTGTACTAAATCGTCGCTTAACAAGCAACACCACCTATCTCAGTTTTTTGAAATTTCGAAGAGGAAGCAAATACTCAGTTTTTTGCAACCAATAAAGAATATTTCTGAAGCTTTTTCACATATGATATGAACATAAGACCGCATGTCTCTACCAGATGTGAAAACAAAAATCAGAAATATTCATTGTTGGTTGCAAAAAAATGAGTATTGTTTCCTTACTTTTTGAAATTTCAAAAAATTGAAGCAGCGAAATATACCTTAAGAAAACATCCCAAATTTAGGAAACTACTAATAAGATAGCATGGCCAAATTTAGTTATCAATATTTTATTGAAGAAAATTGAGTATTCAAAAATATTTTCGTAGTCCGTAAATTCTGAAAAAGTAGAAAATTGTTGGTTAAGCATGAAAGTATTTTTCATAAAACTTCTATTCTTTTTAATTAATTTCTTTTTTATAGGTTCCGTCCTGATGCTCAACACGAAAACAGAACAGCTAATTTGATGGCTCACCCAACCTTCGACTTAACCTACGAAAATCAATGTTTTGTAGATCGTTCAGTATCTCGCAATTCCAACGACATATCTCGAGACTGGAGTTCTTCCACAGGTTCAACACTGGACATGAAACGTTCACTTGAAAGAGAAACTAAAGAGCAGCCTTATCATGTGGGCCCATATCGTCAAACCCCATCACCACCTTTGACTGTAGAGTCGAATGGCGGCAGTAGTCGGAGCAGTAACCGAGCACCTCCTTTAGAAACTGCCATGTAACTGACTTTGAATCACGATCAGTCAATCTTATGTTCCTACAAGCATACTTCCTATGCATTACAAGCAAGCTGTGCTTGCGCGAGTTGTCTTTCATTAAGCTGGACTTAATGCAAGCCAGTTTCATCAATTTACTTTGATAAGGAGAAACGTTGTGGTGGCTCTGATGATGAAATTCAAGTATTGTAGTTAATCTGACAGTTATATCTAAATTAAAGTAAAAAAAAAACTTAATAAATCTGATAGGCTTTCTGCCATTTTTATGTACTCTCATAACATAATAAATAGCAAGATTAAATGGGGAAGAGATGGAGAAATCGTTTCCTAGGTAGTTTTGATTTTTTGAGGAATTTAATTCAAGACTTGTTGGATTCAGTGGTATAGTGAAGGGAATAGTTGCCCTGGAGACCAAACTGCATCTCTTTTTCACGTCAAGCATGACAACAGTGTCACTTACCTTTGCCAAGCCAATGGTGATGACTGAGAGAGATAAATAAATAATCAGATTATGCCACAAGCTCAACTTACTCTTGCTACATCGCTGATTGGAGTGAGAAGAGTTACATTTAAATAGACAAGAGTTCCCAAGAAAGTTAACATAAGAATTAATATTACTGTTGTTAAATTTGCTTTTGTCTGTGACTGATTTAATTCAATTTAATGTTTCTATAACTCTGACAACAATTGACACAACTGCAAGGCTGTTTAAAAAAATATGTGCCATTATAAAATATTAAATACCAAATTGAAGGAATTCTCTTACCAATACTAGTTTAAACTAATTTAACAAATTAGTTAAACTTAAATTATTGCTATATGACATTTGTTTTCCAACCAAATTTATGGTTATCAGACTACTTTTAGAGTTAAAATAAAGAATTTGCACTCATCAAGCCACCACACAGACATACTTCTGGAAATCATAGACTGCAAAAAAAAGAGAGAGAGACTGACGATTTTACTAACTTCCCAGGTGCCAAGCAATGCCTTATTTTATACTGACTTTTGACGAAGAGCTACATTCTGTTATTGTTGAGAAGCGAAGAAATTATGCATACAGATCAGCTGGTACATATCATTTGGAATTATCACTGTAAAGTGTGAAAATTACAAAGACAATTATTTAAAATCCCAGTGAATTTTTTAGTGAGAAATAACTTTTGTAAAAGTGCCTTCTCTGTTGTATGTTGCTCAAGAGAATAATTTTTTTTGAATATAGCCTTTTTTATGTGCAATATGCACAAATGAGTCATACATTTTTGATAAGTAGAATAGAGAAGTAATCAAAATGTTTTTGTTTACATTCCATATTTAATTTTCTTATTATTTCATTGTAAATAATCATCAAATTATTAGCATGAAACACACTGCCTTTTGAAATATCCATTAGCAGATTTTCAGAACTCGTATTTTTTTTAATTGAATATCATGAAATATATTTTCTATAATTTTAGCTTTATTTGTTAAGACTATTTACATAATTGTAGACATAGACATTTATTAAGGAATGGTACTGCTTTCCAAGTATAACAGTAGCTCAGTGATTTAGAAATGCAGATTGAAATAGAAAACCTTTTAATCCTCCAAAAAATTTATTTCAATTTGACAAATAAAAGAGTAAAAATCCATAAAATATATACAGATTTTTATGTATTTATAGATCGAAGAACTGAAATTCCTTTTTTAAAAAATTATGCTGATCAGCAAAAACTAATTCAGCTTGTAATATTTAAGATTGTTATATACATAAAAAAATCTGCAGTTAGTTTCCCTTAGTATTATTTAAATAAGACTGAAAATGTTCACTTCTGTAGAGATACAACCAAGTACGCATACAGGATATTTGAATCGGACAACTACAGATGGGCCACCAAACAAAATCTTTACCCTAGGCACCATACAACCTAGTTTTATTCCTGCAAATCTGCTTTTATGTTGTACATTTCTTAGCTTAATTACATGTGTGTATAATTTCTATCAGTGGCAATGTATTGTATATATTTTAAAATTTTTATTTAATAAAAATTTACATTTTTAAAAAAAATTGCATTTTTATTTGTTTAATGGTTTGCCTGTTTGAAAAAAAAAATCAAAATGTTTACGCAGAAACACATCGCACCTGCTATTGTACCAGAGGCTGCAGCAATAAAACAATTAACTGGTTAAGCGCACTTAAAGTTTTAAAAATGTTCTCAATAATATTTTATATCATAGTGGTCTTGTAATGGACTATCAATATGTTTTATAATTTTCTAAAAACATAATTGCTCATTTTCTTTAACTTAGAAAATAATTTTCTATATAAAGAAGGTTTGCAATGTCCATGATTGGGCCCAAATTATCTTTTTCTAAACTCATTCTTGTAAAAGAATACAATATGGCTCTTGGGAACACTGGTCCATCAAAGCAGATTAATAGGAAATAGTGTTTTACACACAGATTCCCACATATAATCTTAAAAAGTCACACATATGTAAGGAACATTAATTTCTTTCCTATTTTTTTACTTTAACATCAGACTTTGAAATTTTAGAAAAAAAAACAAAAATATAAGGACTTTTTAAAACTTCTTCTTCCTATAAATGCCCGAAAAAAATTTCAATACAATAAATAGATTAGGTTTTGAAGCATCACATTATACTATAATTCTCTGTATAAAATTTCAATAAAATGCGCAGGTTGTTAGGGATTCTGCATAACCTTATTTGCACACCAATGTAGAAGATAACATAGTATATATAGTAGAATCATGTATACCTTGATAATATTTGCATGCTACTATTA
The DNA here is from genome assembly GCA_013235015.1 of Araneus ventricosus. NCBI lineage: Eukaryota > Metazoa > Arthropoda > Arachnida > Araneae > Araneidae > Araneus > Araneus ventricosus. The sequence goes on along the minus strand of BGPR01005617.1, from coordinate 80,732 downwards.
CAGATGCAAGATTTTAATAGTTCAGAATACTTTTTAAAAATTACTAAGATATTCTTCAATAATAATTCTAAAAGTGAAAACTACAGTTTCATGACATAAAAATATCAACGAGAAATTTCAACTATATTTTTTTCATGAATGTCTTCGAATTTCATATTTAATACTTATTATTATTGATTTATCTATATATATAAAACTCAATGTTTGTAAAAACATCACTTTCGAACATCTAAAGGGATTTCGATGAAATTTGGAACACATGTTCCTCATTAACCCACTTGAAGTATAGGGGTAAATAAGTCCTAACACAGTTTCTCCGGGTAGAGCGGGACTAAGTCTCCAAAATGCATGTAACAAATAGGCCGATTTCGGAGGCTTGGGCGATTTTGATGAAATTTAGTACCAGATTTGGGGCCAAGAAAATATCGCTAAAGGTAGATTTATAGTTACAAACAGTTTTGTTATACACAGGTTTCACAGTATTATTTTGTTTGTTTTTTTTTAATTTATTTTATGCAGAATGGCAACAAATGATAGTTGTCAAAATATTATTAAACAAAGAAAAAAAGTTGAATGAAATAAAAATGTTATGAAGATGAATATATGGTTGACTCTCTTGCTAATTTATAATTTGTATTGGTAAAATTTAAATACAATTGCTATGGAGACTGACAAAAGGAAGATATATGAATTGGGTATGAATTTTCAGATTTACTATAAGCTCTAAAGTGATAATTATCTTTATTTTAAGTGAACTGAGATGTTTCGTACTATTAAAATGTCGATGTTTCATTTTATCCTCATAGAATAGGGTACAATTAATCGATTCCAGAAATGAATAATATTCATGGATTCGAAAAATTCCGAAAGCTCATATCTTAAGATTTAAAAATCTAATGAAAAGGATACAATATAATAAAATATCTATTATTTTGTGATGAAATATACATTTTTTAAAATTAGGTGCGCATGTGTAAAATTGTTTTCATTCTTTAGATAAAGAATTGTATATTAAAATATATCTGAAAGCATTATGCATTTGCGAATTTTTTTTAGTTATTTCTGGGTAGTAGTATATTTTTATGATACTTTTCTTAATGAAAAATATAATAATTTTTCAGATTTTCAAGTTATATGATATTCAATATCTTAAAATAATTTTTAGGGGGTGTAATAAGATGAAAAGTTCAATGTTCTTACGGAAATTAACTTGCTTATTGTCCGACTTTGGGGCGATTTTATATAAAATCGTTTTTTTAAGCGTACCTATTTGTGGCTATGTATTTGCAGATAATCCTATCACAACACATTTTCGATTTTCTACCAGAAAAACAAATACTTTGAGATACAAGAATGTTTATATTGTTTTATAATGCAAATCTCATATTCTTGCTTATATGTATTATATTTTCACACGTTGGGCTGCCGATCATGCACTTTGACTCACCTTTCTATTTACATTTACTATGCAATTACATTACCCCTTCTTTACTATAGTTAACCCTTTAATTGCAGGTGTGGTTTATAAACCACATATATAACAAAGTACTCAGTTTTTTTTTAAATTTTCCTTTGCCTCTCCATCACAAGGTTTTGATAAGAAAATGACTGGGCAATGCCGGGTAATCTGCTAGTTTGAAATATAGTTCACTGATAAACACTTTACAATATAATATGTACAAAACTTTATTTTAAAAGCAAAAGAAACCACACATGGTACACAACTTAATCAATAAATGGCATTAGTTTTCAAGATAAATTATTGCAGGTATAACATATATTACTTTAAACTATATCCAATAAAGTTAAGGTTAAAATTTCAGCATCTTTAACATAAACCAAATACATCTTTATCTTTTCATTAAAATCTATTATAGGTAATGAACACTAACTGATGCAAGAATTTCCTACTCGAAAAAGAATTATATTTCGCTGCAACATCACAAATTTACATAAAAATATATACCAATAACTTGAGATGCTTTAATAATCAAGGCTTATAATTAATAAAGACATCAAGATTTGATATAATACTATTTCACCGAGTTTAACATTACATTCTTAAGGAGTAAGGAAATACAAATGAAATTTCGAAATTAAAATTAATATGCCAGAGAACAAACAACTTCTTTCTCATTTTACAATGTTTCTCTCAGAGATTTTTCTTTTCTTTTTCTGGTTTAAATATGGCCAAACAGATTGATGCAAAAAAAAAAAAAATCTGCAATTGTTAAAATTCAACTGAAAAATAACTTGTCAATTCATTTATAATGCTGAGGTATCATCTTCTGAAAATATTTGAATAAAAATGCAAATGTACATTCACTATAATAAAAATAATTGTTTTTAAAAAATGGCAATGAAATTGATAATCAAAATTAGAACAAAATTTAAATAAATAAATTATCCATATTGAGACTTAAGGACACTTTTGGTAAGAGGCACAATTTAAAAAACAGACTGGGATTAATTTTCACACCGCCTTCCAAAATTTATTGCTATAAAACAAAGGCATGTTCTTAATGGTCAAAAACATTAATCCCTTTACAAATAAATGATACATTAAAAATTTTGGTTTAATGTTAAAAGTTGCTGAAGATATGTTTGGATTTTTTTTTCATTAAATGCATGCATGTATTAAAAAACATAACTTTATTACATGAAAACATAATGTGGTATTTGAGCATTAATATAAAGTTATATATAAGCTTTTAAATAAAGATTTTGTTTAAAATTCTCTTCATATAAATAAACAAATTTCAATCATATAAAACATACACCACAGCAAAATGCTACTTTACAATGAAAGATTTTCCCTTTCACTTGCATGCTAATCAATAACAGAAACATGTCAAAAACAAGGTTTTACAAATTTCCCAGCACCTTACACAAAATGATAAACTTGCAGAATACAGTACAATCTATATACATTTTGTCATTAAAGGAGAAAAAAACCTACAATAAGCAAAACCATTCAAAATACCATGCTGTAACACATCTTGTACACAGGGGGAAATTCAAAATTTTTATGTTCTTTAATCTTTATATAACAGCATAACAAAAATATTGTTGGAAATCTATATGAAGATCCTTTATACATATTTCTAAAACTATAATTTGTGGAAAAATGCTATTCATTTGTAATTTTTCTCATACAGCTCTAAAAATGACTGAATATGAAATTCCAATAATAATTTGATTAGTATCATTAAATGTATTGAATAAACTAGAGCACATTGCAAAAACTAATAAATTATCTACAAATTAACAAGTAAATTTTAAGATTTTTTTTGTCTCACCTATCTTAATCACTCCAATGAATTTTGATAACAGCACAATTATTTAATAGCATTTTACATAAAGGCCAGTTTGTAATATAACATATAAAAATATGTATTCAAAAAGAAATAAAAAATTGTATCATCAAATAATTTTCAAGAAAATGTTAATAAAATTCGCATGAAAAGAAACTACCATATGGAAAAAGGACTCTGAAAATTTAAGTATTGAATTCGATGTATATTGTTTTAGACAATAGTCAAAAGGAAGAAATCTGCATGGTTTGTATTAAATGGCCAAGTTACAAATTACTTCTTGGGTAATTTTAAGGCAATTTTCTTTGTAAAAAATAAAATCCTAACAGTAGAAATAATACATGGGGGAAAAAAAATACATGCTACTATTACTCATTAAGTGCTACCAATACTTTTTGTGATATAGGCGTAAAAACTCTACGTTATTTTAAAACTTTTCTATTTTTCCACTTGGTTTTATCAAAATAAACAGTTTGAGTCCTAGTTTTGATCCGTTTCTTTTTGTTAAACAACCAACATAGGTAACAAACCATTTAACAGAATTTCCTAATGCAACTAAAATTGTAATTTTCAGAATAAATTATTACATAACTCTCGAGTTGAGTGAAATGAATTGGAAAGCATAGATCCTTTTTGTACATATGTAGGCAAATATAAATGTGCAGGACTAGATTGAAAATACCCGTTTTATTGTAAATAATTTAGATCATTAATTCTCGAATAATTATGTTTTTGATGAGTAAAAACTTGTAAAAAATGTTTAACTTGACAAATTAAGCCAAAATGAAATAAAGTCAAAGGAATATTTTAAAAATTGTGCATTGGATACAAATTTTAATAATGATTATCATTGAAGCACCTAATAACTTTAGCCCCAAACATATTTCATTACGAATTTTGGAATATTCAATGTTAGGGTGAAAGCAATGTTATAACTGTGTTTGGGGTAATTACATAATGATTGTCACATTAAGACGTAAAAAATCAGATATTTAAGAATTTTACATTTCTTTTCAAATACCTATATTTTCTTTAAAATATAGTAATTATTTGCTTAGTACAGGGTGTCTATAAAAAATCTTTACAACTTTAGACATTAGTAACTCCAAAACTATACTAGATAAACTGTTTTCAGCATGTGACAAGACAACTAGTAAGTTTTTTTTTTTTTTTTCCTAGTGACGAAGATTTGACAAAAAATGTTAACGCCATGGGAGAAAGCTCAGTGTGTAGCCTGGTTTCTAGAGACAAAGTTCAATACACAAGTGCAACGGAAATTTTGGACACAGTATGGAAGGAAACCACAGTCCCAACCAACCATTCAGGCTTGGTATACGCCATTATGGAAACAGATAGTTTTCTCCATAAACAGGAGGTGGTCGCCCATCTGTTTCAGATGCCACCATTGCACTTGGGTATTGGACTTAGTTTCGAAGAAGCAGGTTACACACTGAGCTTTCTCTTGTGACATCCACATTTTTCGTCAAATCTGCGTCACCTGGAAAACAAACTTTATGAGTTATCTTGTCACATGTTGTAAAGATAATTTATCGACATCCTGTATTAATGCCAAGGTATTAAGCTAATGATATGATAACTATAAAAAAAAATGGAATTATTTTAGCTCAAAGTTTAGTAAATGAAAATATTAAATAAATGATAATTAATATACTTGCTATATACACAAGGAAAAAAGAGAACTCTGATGACTTTATTAAATAAATGATTATCAAGCCTGAACATGATTAATAAGCAATGATTAGAAGGAATATGGAACTATATGCCTGCAAAAATCCAGTTTGTTGGTTGACAAATGAAAATTTCATAATAAACATTTTAAAATTGATTTCAACCTGTGACTTTTCAAATGAGAAGACATTAAGAAAAATACCCCTCTAAAATGTGTGATGAAAACTGTAAAAATAAAATTGCATGCTAAAAATATTCATATAACAATTTAAGACATATTGCAATTAATAAAAGACATTGCATTTGGATAAAAATTTAAACCAAATACATACATACAAAAAAAATGAAATGTTTTAGAGTAAAACATTAATTTTCTTCAAAAAAAAAAAAGATAAATTGCTATAAGAACTTGACAGTCTTCTGTAAAAGATACACTTTAAAATTTTAAAGAAATTGAATACATTTGTGTCTGACAAAAATATTAAATATTCTAAAAAGGAGCAAAGCAATTTCCCGCACATATTTATCAGATAAGTGCTGTTACTCCAAAGATTTTTATCCACAATGTAATGAGATTTAATTTTTTTCAAAAATTGATATTCTAAAAAAAGAATTACTTTTATTTCTACTTTTTCAGAAAAGGAAGAAATATATATATTTTTTTCACCTAATTTTTTACAATTTCATACAAACCTTTCCAGAAAAGATAAAGCCTTTACAGAACATATGGAAAAAAATTCTTAGGAGAATTCAGTTTTCGAAAATAAATCTGCTCCAGGGAAAATCGTAAGTTTAAACAGAAATTACAGCAGAATTAATTATAAGTTTAATTTCAAAGCAGGAAAAAAAAAATTAATAGGAGAAACTATGATGTATTGATTCTACACTGTAAGAAACAATCAAAAAACAATATTCAGGTACTAACAATGTTTAGAAAGCAATTGCAATAAACTACGATTGCTCTTAAATTATGATGAATCTTAAAGGTACACTTAAGATTTAAAAGAGAAAAAAAAATACCCAGAGGAATACTTAATTTTTCAGAAAAGAACATTTATATCTAAACATAAAACTTAAAAAAAATAATTTTACAATATTTTTCCTTCACTTAAAATAACAATTGGCACCACTGAAAATATTTTTTTAAAAAACACATACTGATCAGCACATTGATGTGATTAAGATTAAGCTAATAATCTAGCTTCTATGGCATGCAATTTACAAGGTTTGTTAAGAAAAATTGCATAGTCTTTCTTACATGTAAACTTGATACGAAATATTAGTACAAAAAATAAATTTTATATTTTCACCTTTCATTTGGTGGCACAGACTTTTCTTTGTTCACAAGCATGATTTTCATTAAGTTATCATGCAAATATAAACTGGATAATGAATGAAAAATCAAATTGAAAAAATTTAAATAATTTCACGATAAAAGATTAGCAAACAAAAAACTTTTTCTCAACAAGAAATTACAGAAAAAATGAAAACGAAAAACATTGTACTATGAAAAAAAAAAAAAAAAGAATGGAATTGCATGTTTTTATAATTATACACACTTCACTTTTAGCAATTTTAGTTTCGAACAAATGATTTGTTTAAGAATATAATACAGTAAATAAATGTACTTCGATAGTTATTACAGCTTGTAACTGTCAATGCAATTAGAACGATGTATCAATTATATTAACAAGCTAATTAACATGAGTATCAGAAAGAAAAATTTTAACAACAATTATCACGTTCTGCATGACAAATTAATTTATCACAATTTCGTTATTCAGCAGTTATTAACAAAATATGCAACAGTCAAATTTTTAAGAATCAAGAGGTTTTGTTAATCATTTCACACCAAAAGTTTAGACACGAGTCTTAAAACACCTTGCAACTTTCATTTTTAAAATTCATTTAAGTACACATAAAAATGCCTCAAGATGAACTGTTTTCTCTACATGAATGCAGGTGAGGATTATACCATTTTAAAATTATATTTTGGAAATCCTTTTACCAAAATAAAAAGAAGATATGTTAAATTAAAACCATTTTAAAAGAACTAATTTGCTTCAAGATCTATACTGCATGGAAATTTAAATTTCTAGAGGCAAATGCATAAATTGGAAAATATCTTAATTCAGTGATTTTTAAATAATAAATTATACTCTTTTTGCTTCAGTTTTCATAAACATGATTTTCATCTAAAGTGAAATTGGTTACCTCATCTAAAATGTATGTTTCACAACACATCCTTTTTTTCCAAACAAGGAAATCAAAATAATTCACAATTCTTTTATAGATTTAAGTTGTAAATTATGATATAAAGGTTAATTTAAAACAAAAAAAAATCAATACACCTTTTAATTTTCTAAAAAAATCACGAAAGATACTTTTCAGTCAACAAAGCAAGAGGGAGATCATGCAAAATAAAAATGCTACTATTAAACTATTGTATTGTTTATTTATTTTTTTAAATAATCACAATGAAAATTTTTAAAAACACTTTTTATTAATGCAAAACTGAAGACAATTGAGCAAAATCATTTCTTTAAAAAAGCTACAAAATAAAATTTTAGTAAAACGTTACACATCTTATTACATGAATATTAATGGTTGACAATTCTGATATTTTAATTGTGTATGCAAACACCTTTCGAAATATGAAGAATTTAGGAAAACATTTTTATACACATAGATTTGTAAAGTCAACTTGATATGTAAAATAAAATTAGGCAAATTCAGCTGAACAGCTAGATTTCAGAAGTTCAGTGTAACAATAAGTTAAAAGTAACTTAATAATAAAATTGTTCCAATTTAGAAAATGTAATGAGAGAGAAAAATGACAAATGGATTTTGAAAGGAACTGGACATAACATCAAATACACTTTCCATAATAATTTAGTTTTTCAGAAATAATTTATTCAATTTAATAACCACTAAAAACTTCAGGTATGTAAAACATATAGTAGCAAGTTTCTGAAAATGAGAAATACAAATTTAGATGCAAGAACACACTTTTGGTCAGTGTACTCATTCAGCATATAATTGAATTTTAACCAGTGCAATCTAAAATATAGAAATTTGGCTTGCTAGAAAAGGGATGAGGAGAGGGATATTTGAAATCACCAGTTCATTTAAATGTAGCAACCAATCTCTGGACACAACTTCAACAGATGACAAACAAGGTAAAATACAAACCAAATCCAAAGAGAAAAAAATTAAAAAAGTTATTGAGTATTTAGAATTATATCTTTATTATTACTATCAATCAACATCAACAATATTTACAAACTATATTAAAGGCAAACACAAGAAAACAAAGACTACAAATAAAAAGGCATTTCCAAATTCATGACACCACTTTAATGTACTACCAAACTTGGGCATTCTTAAAACAGACGACAAACCATGTGAAATGCCCTCTTTATATAACATAGGCACAAGAATTCTCTCAACAGAGAGTTAACCTTGACACATAGGTGGTTTAATATCCTCGGCCAGTCTCTGAAATCTACAGATGATGAACCTAAGGTTAATGGTCTCGAAGAGGAGTGTAAGACAGTTTTTGCATACAGTTGCTTGGTTCACCTAAGTAACATTTCTGGAGATACAGATACAGTGGATGACTCACTGATTCAACAAGGCCATAAGAGGATTTATGTCACCAATGGTTTAAATACAGGTTCCTACATAAAAAATTAGGCTATACATTTGTGTTTGATATACTTATGGATTGTCCTGAAAGAAAAAAAAAAAGGAAATTCAGTGAGAATATGCACTTATTGGCAGTTGAGCAAACCATTATTTCATGATAACCAAAAACAGAAAATCTGATAAATTTTTTACATATAAAGAACACAGAGTTTACATTTTAATGGAGGCATAGTTTCAGAATCGTTAGATATACTGTCTGGGAAAAGTTCTACAGAATCAATTATTAAATACTAGCACTGATTGAGGTTCAAATATTTTTGATCAATTGATAAAACTGTAATAAAGATTTCAACCGTTTTATAGAACCAAACATTTCTAGATGGTTCTTTATTGAATAACTAGAAAACCACCTGTCATGATACGACGGGTACAAATTGCCTCTTCATTCGAGAGATTTCCCGTCAAATTTGATATTTTTAAATAGATATATATGCGAGAGAAATGTTTAACATTAATTAAAAACAAATAAAATAAACATATTTTATGACAGGAAATATATTTTTTATTTACATATTTCTTTATTCAATCAATTTACTTATTTCTTTATTCAAATCATCATGACATCCAAAAAATCCATCGTGGTATCCATCCATGAAATCCATCACGCATCGTGGCATCCAAACTATATCACACGCATGGTATACCACGGACGTAATTTACTACTTTCTACTAAAAATCGGAAATTAATTTGAAATATATGATTAAAATAATTTAAAATTTCTCGGGAACTATTAGACATAGCAAGCTAAATTTTATATCAATCGATAGAATTTTATTTCATTATTTTAGAGCTATTAAATTTGAAATTAGAACAACAATTACTCTTTTAAATTTAAAATTACTGAAATTTAGGTTCTCTAATAATGAAATAATGCTGTTTAACATCTTGCAGTGCTATGGTGAGAGTTTCATTGTTGGCAACGTCACAGCATTGCTGAGAGATTCGGGCTATTATATTAGTAATGAACAGCGACATTTTGCAATTACTTGTCTTGAATAAAAAAAAGTGTTAAAATATTAAGTTGTAAGCAAATGGGCAATATATCAAATTTAGTCATGGAAGAGTAATTGGAAAACCTTCCTGCAAAAAAATTAGTTCCTAATAAATTAACAAACAGTGTTCAAATACTTTGATGACTGCAATAAAATCAGTTCCGTAAGAGTACATAACATATACTTAAATTTTTCGCAAAAATAAAAAATGCAGGATTCCAACTTTTACCAGAGCAGGGTTCGTACACATTTCCTTAAAAGAAAATCAAGGACTATCAAGGACTTTTAAGGACTAAAAAAACCAAAAAATAAGGACCTCTAAATTGAATAAACTTAACGAATTGTCGCACGCATTTTTAAATAAAATGTCTCATTTTTGCAAATTCAACCTATTAGATGATAAATTACATAGAAGATACATCACAAACTTAACACAACAAAACTCCTAAAAATATGAGTTAATAAATTGATGAAAAAAACCCATGAAACTGGTAATCAAATTATCTTTTAATTCCAAACTTTTTTCATTCAATTTTACATCTAAGGTATTTATTTTAATTTCTTTTTCAGAAATTGTTTTTCTTAGTTCGTGCGATCGAATAAATAAATTTATGTCCTTTGACTTTTCAGCCTCCTTAGCTAAATCATTTGCTTTCTCATTTGTTTGGTGTAGGTCCGTCTAGAGGAACATTTTCTTTTGTTTTAAAAGATCTATTTCCTCCTCTAAAGCCTTTCGTTTCAGTTGTTTTGTTTCAGTCTTTTCTTTGGATGTTTCACTTTCTAAATACTGCATGTATTTTGCTCTAGCTGAGGTGGCAGCAGTCCTCATTTCTTTAGTAATTTTTAAGTCATACATAGCCCCAGACAGCTTAATAAATTCATGATTTAGACGCTGGGAAATATATGAAGCATCTTTCAAATTTTCTATTTCCAGGGCCTTGTTCACCGAAAAACCTCATTGTCCATGTGACAGTTTTAATACCATTTTGATAATCTTCCAAACTTTTTCATAATGATTATTGTTAAAATAAGTTTGTAAAAAAGTAACAAGGGAATCACTCTTTGGATTGAAAGAAGTAAATTCAAATGAATTTGGCTTTACAATACTTAACAGAAAATCTGCATAGAGTAACAAAATTTCGTCCAAATCTTTTTCCAAAGTACGTTTATTTTGCGACAACACAATCAATACCTTTTTCATTTTTTCCTGTGCTTTTTCAGGATATCCAGCCGTTACTCGTGAATCAATGCAAATCGCAGGTCTTACTAGTGCGTAATTCACAGAACATTTCTGCATGAAATGTTTTATCATTGTTATGATGTTTTTCTGACTATCCTGCCTGAGTGTGAAAACATCCTTGTCTGCTAATTCCTTATTTTTTATCTTTTCTTTTATTAGTTGCTCTGCAGCAAATCCTAAATACGCTTAAATTTTATCATTATACAAGTTTGTGTCACTGAAGTTGAATTTGCATAAAGTCTCAGGTTTCTCAATTCTTTCATTCTCTGGTTTCAAAATTTTGAAATGTTGAATGCAATCATTAACAAGTTTTAAAAACATCACTGGCAAAAAATAGAAGTAAAGGTTTATCACTTTGATACTGTTCTAAAAATGGTAACAGCACTTTTGACAATCATTCCTATGGAACCATGGACCAATAAAGGCCATCTGTAACTCCTCCCTTATTTCCCAAAGTGTATGCGATGGAATCGTGGAACACGAGCAGTGTCGTCCCCCCACCCCATTCCGCGAGAGCCACGTCGGCCGAGATTAGAGCCGCCGAGAAGAAGGAATTAGAAAAACGATAATCGATGAAATTTTAAATTTTTTAATAATGGCAGAGTAAAAAGTAAGGACTTTCAAGGACTTTTTAAAAATGGGACATAAAAATAAGGATTTATAAGGACTAAATGTAAAAGTAAGGACTTTTAAGGATGCGTACGAACCCTGCAGAGTGCCCAACCTCCTGCAAGCATTTCACTGAGCAGTGTTTAGACTTATGTCCATGTCTATCATAACAACGCACAGATATATTCAATTTCAAAATAGAGCACATCACAGAGAAAATAAGCTATTTTCTTTTGTTAGCAGTTTACTGCGTTCTTGATCCATGTAAGTGCCATTATACACATTCAATGGAAAGAATCAAATTGTTTGTCTTGCTGAAAAGTACTTCTACATTCTTCCCGAATCTAGAATCTTCTCTAAACGGTATTTTTTAGCAATGATAAATAAATGAATAAAATTGTTATTAAAAAAATATGATTTGCCACATTTTTCAAAACTGCAATTGATTGCAGAAGGAAAAAGCAAATAAATATAATAGTTGGAAGGCAATATTTTTTAGATTCATACTGGCAGTAACTATTACCTTTATTACTTGTACGATATCTCTCGGCAGGTCCCCAAATCCTCACAGTTCCGTCATCAGAGGCACTAGCTAACATGCTGGGATGTTTTGGGTTCCATGAAACACAATTAACAGTGCGTGTATGACCAAGAAGCACAGCTATAGGCATCTCTCGTTTAATGTGCCAAATGTAGACTTTGTTATCTGTAAATAACAAATATTTTAAGCATTTCAATTCTGACCATGAACAGATGCACTTAAACATTTTGCACATCTAAAAGCAAATCAACCTTACCTTCACTTCCACTTGCAATAAAAACTTGATTGACTCCTCCAAAGCATGAATGGATGGTATAATAACCTTGTGTAACGCCTTGAAATTTGCGAACTAGCACTCGATCTTCGATGTCCCATAAATGCACACCCTACAAGGTTGAAATAGTCTCGTAATTGAAAATTTCAATTGCATATTTTCATAAAATTGTCAAGTTAGATAATATAAAATAAAGAAATCATGCAATTACATGAAAACATGACAAAATGGTTAAATACTACTTAATAGAAAGTGAAATCTAAATCTTGAAGACGCAATAATGATATCAGATAAATAAAATTTGTCAAATGTTGACATTTTCTAATACAGAATATCTGTCTTGGTAAGTGAGATTTCAATAAAATTTTAAATCCAATGTAAAAATCATCTGTACTATCAATTAATAAAGACTACACTCTTTAGGTAAATTATCTTAATATCTTTAACCTTGAAGGAAAATATAAGAAAGGATTTCTTCAATAATGCAAGTTATTCTAACCAGGTATCCCAAGAGTCACCATGGAGGCAAGACATGGCTACGTGTTAAACTGAATTGAGACAGTACAAACATCAGGTAACATTCAATTATAATCTCTATTAATGTGTTTTTCTTTTTACTATTTTTTTCCAGTTGTTGTTTATTATGGTATGAATGTTGAATGAAAGAAAGAATGAATGGATGCTGAATGTACGAGGCATTTAAAGTGACAGTATAGCTAACAAAATTATTTCCTTCCAGCAAATCATCCCCCCAAGCACCAAAATGATTTAAGTTTAAATCATTTTTTTTAATAAGCTCCAAGTAAATTAATGTTAGGAGTCGAAGATTGTGGCCCCATGCGCCGTGTGCTTCACCCACCCACCCCATCATTGTCTCTCTTCAATAATGCAGCTAGAATCGGATCTTTCAATTCATCAGATAGCTGGCATGGATCCTCTTTTTTGATCATCTCAAATTTCTTAACTTGAGATAGCTGAAAAGTTTAAATGCAGTAGTGTATTTAGTATAATAAATTATTCTTTTGTGAAAGCAAAAAATCTATTTAACTAAAAGTGAATAAAACTGAAGATTGTTATAACTTCACCTCAAACTTTAAAGAAATAGAGAATTTTGAAGCTCTTTATATAGTCTGAAAGTAGACTTCTGCAATAAACAGAAAAATTTGTATAGTTTTATTGAAATAAGAACTATTCATTTTAAATCGAAGATGAGAATAAAAAAAACCTTTCGACTTAACCCAAAGTCACAGCAGTAAAACTTGAATTTGATCCCAAAGTCTTCAATCTTTCATGAAATTGACCTCCTCCCCACAACCAAAATCTGATTATTTAATATATTTTGTTTAAACCTTTCTTCTAATACAAGGGTGTCAAACTCGCAGCCCACAAGAAATATCCTTGATGATGCCGACGTATCGGCAAGAGATATTCTAACAAAAATATTATGAAAGAATTATTAGGTTAAACTTCCTGTAAATAATTGTATATAGGTGTGCTGCGAATGTAAATGTTCATTTTGTATTGTATTTGGAAATATAATGGAGCTTTTTATTCCAATGAACTGAAGTTGTCAATTGGGCTTCCTACTTTATTTCAAAAAACATGGCTGACACAAAGGTTTTTGAAGAAATTATATTGTAGATAGAATATTTTACTATATTTTGAAGATATTATTCCACATTTTTTGATGATATTATTCTGAGAATCAGGGATGAGATTGCCAAAAAAGCAAAAAGTCTGAAAAAATGTGCGAACAACATTTGAGCAATAATACTTAAGAATTTCAAGTACAACAAATATTGTAATTGCTACTGGTATTAAATCTATCCTATTTATATACAATTATTATCCCTTATATTATCCCCTATATACATTATCCCTTAATGAGAAAAAAATTGTACAAATTAGAAAGAAATTATGGTACCATTATAAAGCACAAATCAGTAAAACATCTCTTTGTTGAAATTAATCAGTGTGTATTCATTTTAAAAATGAAAACCGGATATAATACTCTGGATAAGCATCGATTAAAAAAGTCGGAAAATTTTTGAAAAATCAAAAAAGTTGGAAAATCCTCCAGAAGTCGGAAGAATCTCATCCCCGGAGAATAATATACCGATTAAAGATTAGAACCGATATTATTTGAATGATAAAAATGGATACAATAAAAAGAAACAAAAGAGCATACCGTATATCCTTTACAAAAGTGTATAAAAAATATACGATTTTTTTCTCAGAATTTTTATTAAATGAGAAAAGTGATGATGCTAATGAAATCGAGACTTGTTTTTACATCTTTAATCAAAAGGCAGAAACTTTAGAACCAACACATATTGATTATTTGAATAATCTGTCCGATCAAGAATATAAAATGGAATCTGATATAGTTGAAGATTATAGAGAACAAGCGATGAAAATAGAATTAGATGCCCAAAGATATTTGAAAAATTCAAAGAAATGTGTTAACGAATATGAAACTGCTTTCGAGAACACAAGTTCAACAGACAATAAACTTTCTAGAAATTTACATCCACGAATACCTGAAATAGAACTTTATAAATTTGGAGGAGATTTAAAGGATTGGTTAACGTTTTGGAAGCAGTTTAAGAGTATTCATGAGAAGGCAGATTTATCAAATGTTGATAAATTTCATTATTTAATTCAATCCACGAAAGCGAAATCAGAAGCAAGAGAAATCGTAGAATCTTTTCCCGTAACTGATGCAAACTATACACTAGCTATCGAAAATCTAAATGAAAGATACAGACAGAAAGATCTGTTGATTGATTTTGATGTGAGGGAACTATTGACACTTGTTCTTGGTAATGCAACTAAAGCAAAAATGATTCTGTTAAACTTTTGACGCAGATTAGAACACTCAGAACTTAAGAGTCAAAATAACTCCACACCTGCTCAGTGTGGAGTTATTTTGTATCCTTTATTCGAAAGCTCTTTACCGGTTCCTATTTTACGCTCATTTCAAAGCTACTGAAAAGATGCCAAACAAGGCAGAATATTTCCAACATAGATTCTCAATTATCATTCCTCACAAGTGAAGTCCATTCAGAAGAGAAAATAAAATTAAGTTGATCAAATTTTTGTTCTTTGCCTGCAGAACCAAAGCACTTGACAACTGCTCGAAATTCAGAAAAAGTTATCCATCTGTCTCAGAATTAATAAGTATGAATCTAAAAGAACAACATGCATGTTTTGTCAGAAAAATCACAAAACTCGATTTTGCAGAAAGGCCCTTTTATATGCCCATTGATGAAAAACTCTTGATCATTAGGAAAAAAAGGCTTGTGCCAGGTATGTATGCTTCAAGGTCATGTATCTAGCACTTGACAATCAAATATGTTCAAAGAGACATTTGAAATTCATGTGTAATAAATTAGACATTAATGAATTGTGTGCAATGCCTAAACATGATGATACCTTAAAAGAAAGGGTAAGAAATTGTGATGATACATAAAAAAAAGGACTGCACAATCCTTTAGTGAGAACAGATAAAATGAGTAACTTCAGGTCACATAATTGTTTATATCAATTCAAAATACAAGATTTCGAAAGCTGTGTACATAAAAAATAGGAAGAATGTAAAGTGCATAAGTGATATTTTTGCTGTTAATATCCATATAGCTTGATGCATATATATTATATAATTTACTACAGAATAATCGAACGGATATACATAAAAGTCTGGCATTAATGATATCTTTCTCAGCTATGAATAAGTTTCAGTTTTTCCATCAAAAATTTTCCAGTTTTATAACTACATTACTCTTCTTTAACCCTATCCAGAAGGTTAGGACATTTGGCATCTGCTTTTATATACATTTCTGTTTTTAATTTGGCCTGGAGAAAGTTAGATAGGGCCTATATAACAACACGATCTAGATAGAAATGAATAATTTTAAATATGAAGTATTTCTAAGTTGTTTATTTCAATTTTTCTTTTTACAAACAAATGATTTAAGTTGGAAAGGGTTAATTTTTTTTTTTTTTACTAATTATGAAGTACAATAGGTCTACTTTCAAATGCTAACCACAATTAAAATTTAAAACATGCAAAATATAATCTGGTCTTCTGAAAAATGGTACTGAAAAATGTTTAAAAGAAAATACTTAGATCACCTGAGTTGCAACATTCAAGAGAGCCATTCTTCCAGTATCATCACATGTGAAAGACATGACTGAATGACCTTCTTGTAATCTGCAAAAGTGCATTAAGCTTCATAAATTTCAACAGATATTCACAGTAAATCAAATCTAAGGAATTATTCAGAAAAAAGTTACTAAGGTAAGAGAAAAAGCTCACTCACACACTGAACTTAGCACAGAAAACTCTAGCCATTCGTAGTCTTGAAAATTTTACGATAAAATAAACCATTGAATATGAACACTTTACATTTTAGATTCAGAGTATATATATATAATACAATCAGAAAGAGATATATTCATTTGAATAAAGAAATCTTCGAAAATAATTGAACTAAGAAGTGATGCTCCAATTCTGTTTACAAACTTCCAGATAAAAAAATTTGAAAATTCGAGACCTTAAAGACTACACAATCTTTGAATGTATAAAATTATTCCGATACAAAACAACAAAAAATACACTTTTTTTTTTAATATTTACAAAACATACTTAAGCAATAACCTTGCTAAAGACATTCACACAATGTAATTGCAATACTTAATAATTTTAATCTAAATCTACAATAACCTTTAATATATGCTATAAAAATCAATACTAACATATTAAAATCGGTTAAATCTTCAAAATTATATCCTCGAATACGGTGATGAGTATCTGCAGCAAGGATTGTTTTACCATCTTTTCTACACCAAAGACACTGAACACGAACTCCTTCCCAAGAGTCAACAATATTTCCATCTAAATCCTAGATAAATAAAACAAAAAGTTATATAACAGCACAGGAAGGTGGACTTATGTTAAAAAATAGATGTTGAAATCTACAAATGGCAAAAAATTCAAATACAGTGGTACCTCCGAAAAGCGGACAGTCACGGGACCAAAAGTTTTGTCCGTTATTAGGAGGTGTCCGCTATTGGGGAGGACAAACTTTTTATAAAAAAGCTTTTGCACTTCTGTTTGACATTTGATTGTAAATTACGGCTGCAATTTTAATTAAGAAGGAAAAATTAATTAGGTAAGAAAAGAATAACTATTTACTACTTTACCTGTTAATTGTGTGCTAATCCTTTCATCTTGCATTAAATTATCCCAAAATACAATGCATAGTTTTTTAATTACTACTTGAAAAAATCTGTTAACAAAGTTTGATTTCTCTTTTCTACACAGCAATCCTGTTTTTCAAGGTGAATCTTCATAGGATCTAGCTTTGCTAGTCCCTCGGAATCTTCATTGCTCAGAAAGAACTGTTTTAATTGTTCGCTGTATTTCAGTGCTTCCGAATAATCTTTGATTTTGCAGTCTTTGGCGATTCCTCATCATAATCCTCAGAAAGGGCCAGTGCTTCAGTTGTGTCTCAATGAATGAAATTGGAAACATGCAGGTTTTCTTTCTCAATGGATAATTCTCTTTCGCTTTTTTCAGTAGTACTGTCAGTTGACACTTCGCTTGTACTCAAAAATTCCGCCTTTCTAAAATATTTTAGAACGCACCCAGGTTCCACCTTTTTAAGGGCTGACGTAGTCCAGGAAATTGCATCCAAAACAGATACCGATTTTGCCAACTCTTCGCTGGATTTTCAGGAGGAAACCTGTGAAAGCACATGTCTCAGAAGTAGCTTTATGTCTCCTATTTTAAAGCTGCGGACAATTCCCTGATCAAGTGGCTGTAGCATCGAAGTGGTGTAAGGAGGCAAGAAAACTAAATTAATATTTTTGAGCTTTAAATCATGAGGATGGGAAGAAGCATTGCCCCATGAACAGAATGATTTTTCTCTTTTGTTTTTTCTTTTTTTTGTCGAACTCCACCAACCAATCGCTCATCATCTCAGTGGTTATCCACGCTTTTTTATTTGACTTCCACGAAACATTAAGTTTTCGTACATCAATGTTCTTGAAACATCTAGGCTTCTTAGCTTTTCCAATAACAACTGGAATTTCGAAGTCTTCCAGCATGTTGCAACACAGCAAAAGAGTGAGCCGCTTTTGAAATTTTCCCGCCACTACATTTTTCACCCTCTAAACATAAGGTCTTTTACGGAAGGACGCGGTAAAAGAGGTCAGTCTCATCGGCATTGAAAATGTCTCTGTCATCATATCCTTTAAGCAAAGATTTAAGCTTTCCAAACCAATCTGTTACTTCATTTGGATTTACAGATTTTTCTTCGCCACAAATCTGTTTAAAAGATATGTTGTGACGTGTCCGGAATTTTTCCATTCATCCATTTGAGGCCTTAAAAGTTTCTAATCCCAAACTTTCATTGACTTCTCTGGCTTTTTCTTGGAGCAAAACACCATTTACAGGAATGTTCTTCGCACGAGCAGAACGGAACCATTTCATCAACACTTCGTTAATTTCGCTTGTTTCTATCTTATGAAACTTCAAATTTTTCAAATTTTCGTTCGAATTCAGGACCCACATTTTTCGAATTCCTTCTTTAACCTTCAGAAGTTTTAACTATTTTTCGTTTTACCAACGTGAAAACGTTCGGGAAGTCTACGAACGCTCAGCTTTTCCTTCTCAATAACTTTCAAAACATCAATTTTTTCTTTCAAATTCAATCTCTTCCTTTTTGACATCATTTTAATCAGTTTGCACTGTCGGACTAAACTGAATGGACAAGTAAAGTTTTAGCCTCGCCAGTGACCAACGACCAAGCCCACCAAACAGATTTCGCGCCTCTAAATTCCAAGAAACACGGGGAGTTTTGTAAGAATAGGAAGAAAGAAAGGGTGAGGGGGGCAGAAGAATACCATTGTGCACATTTTAGGGTCAAATTCCATTGTGTCAAGCACGGAAGGAAGGAGTCGGGAAAAGTTCGTCGTAAAGATGCTTAAAAATATATTTTTTGATTGCTTGTTTGATTGCTTTTGAAATGTTTGCCAAAATAGTTCAAAGTTTTTCAAAAATACTTGTCCGCTATCCAGAGGGAATAACATGGATTGTCCTATATAAAAGGACTGGGACTCGTAAAAATGTCCGTTAATTAGAGGTGTCCGTTAAGGGAGGTACCACTGTATAATGTAAAAGCTAAAGTGCCAACAACGGAAACAGAATCCAGGTTAAGTACATTCAACCAGATCTTCATTAGTTTCAAATGATGTTTTATAACTGAGGAATTATTTAGAGAAGGAAGAGAAAGAAAAAAAAAAACAGTTCCATTCTTGAAGCACTTCAATAGTGAAGAGAAAAAATTCCACTCATTTTCATGAAAAAATGGTACTATAAATGTGTCAGAAAGTTTGGCATTGTTGAGCGGGAGAAAATCTTCGAGATAACCTTTAAAGAATCCTTCATTGAGACAATACAAAGGAAACAGCCAAAATCAGTAACATTTAGAAATCCTCTGATCAAACCTAATTAATATTTCCAAAATTGTATGCAAGAAATTTGCTAACTAATAAAAGAGTCTGTTAAAATGTTAATATGGGGACTTATTTTATTAAATTAAAATAAGCAATTTTAGGAAACCTTATCAAAAAAAAAAAGAAGTAATGATTTATAATTGAGTCTTTGTTAACAGAGTTTAGGATTATCCGAGATGATTATGGTCCCAATGAGCCCGGAAAATTGATAGTCTAGTCAACGAAGGCCAAAAATCGATGAATAGGAAAAGAAAATTAAAAAAAGGTATAGTTTTGAAATTTGGCACAGTTGTTGGGGGTAGTGTCCTAAATGACATACTAAAAGTCCCAGCCAGTGGGGGATGCGCAGGGGGTACAGGGGAGTTAAAAGGGACGTTTTCAGTTTTTCTTGAATATCTCGAAAACAAATGGGTTCTATCAAGAAAACAATCAATTACAAAATTAAACTACATAAAATTTCCTACAAAAAAAAGTCCCATGTTGTTTTTGTAGCATCAATAGTACCACAATCAAGATACCGGGAGATTTAAAAGTTAATATTTCTAAAATTCCTTATTATAATGGTAAAATCGATTAAAAGTGCTGAATCAACAACCCTCATAATAACCTCATGCCTATATAATAATTATCTAAGGTAGTATTTCATGTGTCAGAGAGGGGGTAACAAACCCATTTGATGAACAATTATGCTCCCTTCCTCCCCTCACATCTGTTCCCCTTCACAAGTTTCCTTTTACTCATAGTCCAGTCAAAGAATTGTAATTTTTTAAAAAAGGTGTAGTTTTGAAATTCGGCACAGTTGTTGGGGAGAGTGCCCTAAACGACATACTGAAAGTCCCTGCTGGTGGAAGGTGCTCAGGGTTAGAGAGGGGGGGGGCGGTTAAAGTTTTTCTTAAATATCTCAAAAACAATGGATCCTAGCGAAAAAAACTTAAGTATAAAATTAAATTAAATTTCCTAAAAAATAATCCTACATATTGTTCTTAGGATGAATAGTTTAGAGTATTATAGTGGTTTGAAAAGTAGATAATTACAATAAGTGATTGAAAATGTTAGCTTTATTTTTATGAAAGAACGTTTATATTTCAAAATAGCGGCCATCTATTACAAAATATCTATAACATATGATATCTTTCTATAACATAATATTATATATATACATACATAAAAATATGCATAACCCATTTTTACACTTGCTCATAATTATATTTCACCATAATTTTCTACTATAATCAAGTTCAAATGCCTCTTCTTCTAGAGGTGCACCTTTGGTACAGGTACCATTAAAGGTGCCAAAACAGAAAAACACTGCTAAACATATGTTGCTCTGCCGCTCCTTTGGTTGGAGGAATTGAGGGAAGATCAGCTTTGATCTTGGTTGATGATTTGAGAAATGTTGTATAACTACAGTTATTCAAATTATGTTCATCAGCAACAGCTTTGTACTAGGAACACCTTCTCACCAGCTTGTAAGATAGCATCTGGTGTTGATGAGGGGTTATAAAAAATGTTGGCAATGTTTTTATCTGGCTTAGTTGATTTTTGAACAATGTAACTATAGTGTTTTGCTTTTTCTATAAATATCTGGTATAATGTCGCAGCCACGGAATGCATGGAGAAGAAGGATGGTTTGGGCAAAAGAAAGTTCTTTCTGTAGCTTTCATGTAAAAAATAATTTAGCTTCCACTTTTCCTTTGCCAGGTTTCATCAAATAAATATCACTTTCTGGTGGTGCCAAAGCAATCAGTAACACGACCATGTCTACGTCTTTTCCTTGGGGCGAGAAGATGCTTTCTCTAACCCAGATCTCACAATATAAGTATCAGCATCCCCTGTAGCAACTCTCGTTTCAGTTCCTTTAGCAGCCATTTTCTGTGTTAGTAATTGAACATGCATGATCTTATTTCTTCAATGGCAAGAAAATGTTTCTGTAAAACTGTGACAGACTGGTTGTGAGCTTTTAAGTTAAACTCAGCATAGTTATGTAGATTTAGATTATATTGTCTAAATACACTCATTTGGAGCGTTAACAGAACCAAAAGTCTGAGAAGAAGGGATCTAGTGGAGGGGAACGGACGTGAGGGGAGGAAGGGAGCTTAACTGTTCAAATAGATTTGTCACACCCCCCCCCCCCATTCCTGATACTGCCACTATTATCGACACATACAATACTACCCTCATATAATTATTGTACAGGCATGAGGTCTTTCTGAGGGTTGTTGCTTCTACACTTTTAATTGATTTCACCATTACAATAAGGAATTTTTGAAATATTCACTTTTAAACCCCCTGCATCTTCTAAAATTTCATTCTACAAGAAATTTAGGACTATTTTTGTAGGAAATTTAATTTAGTTTAAATTTATACTTAATTTTTTTTTTTTTTTTTTGCTAGGATCCATAGTTTTTGAGATATTTAAGAAAAACTTAGGAATCCCCCCCCCTTCCAACCCTGAGCACCCTCCACCAGCGGGGACTTTTAGTATGTTGTTTAGGGCACTCTCCCCAACAACTATGCCAAATTCCGAAACTACGCCTTTTTTTAAAAATTACAATTCGTTGACTGGACTATGAGTAGAAGGAAACTTATGAAGGGGAATGGATGTGAGGGGAGGAAGGGAGCATAATTGTACATCAAATGGGTTTGTTGGGCCGCGCCCCCACACTGGGGCACATGCAATACCATCCTTGTATAATTATTACATAGGAATGAGGTTATTATGAGGGTTGTTGATTCAGCACTTTTAATCGATTTTACCGTTACAATAAGGAATTTTAGAAATGTTAACTTTTAAATCCCTCTGTATCTTCTAAACTATTGATGCTACAAAAAAAAAAAAAAAAAAATGTAGGACTTTTTTTGTAGGAAATTCATGTAGTTTAATTTGTCATGGGAGTGTATTTTTATAGAACCTATAGTTTTCGAGATATTTAAGAAAAACTAAAAACGTCCCCCTTTAAACCTCCCCTGCACCCCCCCACCGGTGGGGACTTTTAGTATGTCGTTTATGACACTACCCCCAACAACTGTGCCAAATTTCAAAATTACGCCATTTTCTTTTTCAATTTTTCCTTCGTTGACTGGACTATGAAGCTTTTATACTGTAGTATTAAAAATGAGTTGACACAGGAGCTGCACATCTGTTCATATAGTCGGAAACAGGCGAAAGCTACAGAAAAGGTTTCATATCCAGGAAAGATTCATTCCTGAATAGTTATTTCCCTTGGATTTAATCCTAGAAGCCCAGGGTATGATAGTTTTACCATCTTTAATACACCACAAATACTTTTACTACGAACACCCTTTCCAAGAGTCGATATTTCTATTTAAAATCAAGATAAATAAAATAAAAAGGGAATGAAAGAAACCCTACCTTCTCACTCAAATCTGAATCCAAAAGAACACATTATAAAAGGTCATGCTGTCTCTTAATAACAAGATTTACGTGAACATCAGGAGAATTAACTAGAATTAAGAACTTAAATATGAATAGCATTTGGGCTAATAATATATCAGAGTAACCCTTGCGACAACCAGTGGGTGTGTTTATGCCTCCATTTCCTTGTACACTTCCTCAAAATAGCAAGTTTTAATGATACAGGTCTGCAATGTTGGTGCCAAAACCATACACCAAATTTCATTTATCTAGGTCATTGCATTTTTGAATTATCGCATTCATATATGCAGGAATAGACAGACCAATAGATGGTCAATACAGTGACAAATTTGATGATAAAATAATAAATAAATTTAACTTTTCTTGCTCTTTGCAATTTTGAGTTAATATATTCAGAAGAACATGGATGGACAGACACACTTCCTGTAGATGGATTTTGTCCAAAATCTGATAGAAATTTGCAATTTTGACGTAAAGACGATATACCAAATTTCATCCGTCTAACTCTTAAGGTTTTTGAGTTATTGTGGTCACAGAATAAGCAACAGTTAGACATAATTCCAAAAGTGGTTTCATTGGATTCAGGGAGGTCTAAAATTCGGGATTGAATGTTTCGACAATTACAATGCTTTCGTTTTGTATACTTCATATAGAAGAAAGTTAAAAGTGACTCTACCAATTATTCTTTCTGTAGTTGCATGTGAAATTTCCATTTAAAAAAAATCAATTTGCAACCTCATATACACATTTTATAGAAGACCTAATAAATAAAGTTTCTTTCCTTCTAATTTGTATATGGAGAAATGCAAGATTTAATAAACTGTCCTTTAATTTTAGATTTAGTAAACTTCCCTAATGCAGTAATGAAATTTATTTATTGCATGTCTGACAAAACAAACTTGGACATAAAATTCATTTTCTCTGACTACTTCACTAATGTTCTGAGTACTTCACTAATAAACATGTAAATTTTCTTTTAAAATAAAGTTAACAATTAAAAATTTTAACAACTTGCATCTTCAGTATATATAATTACTAGGTAAAAATGGTAAAAAAACACATATACTAGTCTTAAACTTCCCAGATTTGGATATCTATGATTAAAGCTTAATTTGTATAATTCACTTACACATTGATAAAATTGACCTCGAGTTCCCCCGCATACAAACTTCTTTCCATCAATATTCCAGGCACAAGTAGTGAGACTATCTTCAGGTGAATGATTCACTTTGACTTTTAAGGTACCAGTCTATATGCAAAGACAAAACAATAATAAAAAATGAACATTTTCAGGATGTAAAATCATTCACTAAAAGTGACAAAAAAAAAGACAGACTTATCGAGCACTAAACTTTCACATTCATACTGTTCTCAAAGTATGTTAAATTTTTTCAGATAAAATAAACAGAACATTACAGTACAATGAAACATTTTTTCCACTTAAAGATCGCATCTTCAGTTAAAGTCTTAAAAATATGAAGGCATAACAAGCAATAAGATTTCTGCCTTATTTCATTAGATAATATACAAATAAAATATAATTCAAAATAAAAGCAAATATAACAAAATTTTATTAATTATAAAATGTCAATTTTTTTTTTTCATCCTTTAGTCTTCATTTTTATTATTTACAAAATTCTTTCACACTAGTAATGATAAAAATAATCCTTTTGGTATTGCATTATGGAAAATTGAGGGTATGCACTTTCAAAAGCTACAGAGAAAAAAAAATAATTTCGTTAGTAGATTTTTTCTAACCAGTTTACCTGAGAAGGGATAAAATGATGAAACATTAAAACCTTACATCACCACCTATGTAGAACCAAAAGAGGTATATGATTAAGATTATACCTATTACAAAATAAAATTGATAGATGAAGACAAAGATTCTAAGTTCATTAGTTACAAAATCATGCTGAATGCAAGTGAGAAAAAAACAGTTTCTTTCTTTACACCTCTTTAACAATTAAAAAAATTGCAGGTCATTTGTTATCCAAAAAAAAAAGTCATGGACATCTATTTTAAAATTATATGACTACACAAATTGAAAATAACAAAAAACGGTTTTATCCCTTATGCTAAGTTTCCAGAATTTTTATGCAAATAGTAACTTTTATGAATGAAAGTCAATAAAAATTTAAGAATAAATCACAGAATTAAAATACATTTAAGAAATTAAAACAACAACTGTTACATAATCAAATTAAAAAAAATGTACTTTTGCTTCATAATAAATCAATTTGATGAGTATATAAATCATTGCAAATCACATATCAAAATACCAAAATTCTTAAAAATGTTACTGGAAACGGAATTCAACCAAAGATTAAGGTATATAAACGATAAAGTATAAAACTTCTATTATTTCTTTTATGCATAAAATTCTTCGAGTTCAATTAAAGTTAAAGAAAATATTAATAATTTCCTTTCACAATATGCCAGCTTCATAAAATACAAACTTTCGGATACACATTTATTTCTTTAAACTACAAATTACTCAATGAAAAAGACCAACCTCTACATTCCAAACCCAAAGGTCAGAAGAGTCATCAGGTCCACAAGCAATGAGATACACATCATCAGGACTCCAAGACAAAAAGGTAACACCACCAGGGTGATTTTCAAGTGTCTTTTGATGAGTCAATTCCAGAGTTTCCTATAAATAATTTGTTGAATCAATTCTAGAGTTCTTCATTGCTGACAAAAAATGCAAATTGAACAAAACAATGGCATAAACCAGTGGTGGTGAACCTATGACCCATGGGTCAGACACAGACCCACTAAGGCTTTCTAAATGACACACACATTGATTTTTATAAACTTACTAGCAGTACCCGCATGGTGTTGCCCGTAGTATCTTGAATTTCAACAAAACATTTTTAAAAGCCCAGAAAATAAATTTTTGAAAACAAAATCAATACAAAATAAATATTATTGTTTTTGTTTGCTTATTTTTCTTTGTGACAATGATATTAACTGAAGATACTTTTTTTTTATCAAGAATGATATTGTAAGGTTTTCTGCAAACGATGCCATTAGAATTCAAACTGAGTAAAAACAACCAGCTGCTTTGTTCGCTAAAACGGAGTTATAATTCAGTAAGGCTGACACAATAAAATCATTGGATCCTTTTTGAAATAGTTAATTGGTGACACTGGATATTTTCAAAATAATAAATTTATAAATCGATATTTTCAAAACAAAAAAAAATGTTTTAGGATTCAAAAGAATTATTCCTATAAACCAGGTAAAATGTTAAAGCATGAAAACCGAATGAAATTTTAAAAGATTTCAAATGGACCAATATGCTTTCAAGGATACAGACGAACATAATTTCTTTGTATTTAAATACATTGAAAATAAATCAGATAAGAAGAAAAAAAAAAGAGATGGAATCTTCCACTTCAGGTGTAAACTTTGAAGCCACATTATGTAAATAACTCTTTAAAGTCATATTTAATTTTTTCCAACCTTCTGTAACTAAAGATATCAGCCTTTATGCTCGACTATCAAAAAAGTATATATAAAAAAAAAATTGAAAGAATGATCCATCGAAGCGACGATCGTATTGCAAAACCTCACTTAAAACACAGTGATTATGACATCAGTTGGTTTTGATGAAATGCATGATGGGACGTCACACAATCATGGAGCGAAAAATAAAGCAAAAATTTAACATTTAAAAAAAATTAATTAAGATTAAACCAACCGTTCAATTTTAACCGTTCTGTTAGATACATTAAACTTTCCCCATCTTTATTTACATCTCAATGTCTGATGTAAACAAACAGCAGCCATTGAGATGCACTGACTGACATGCTCAGGTAACAGTGTGTGTTCACCCTTGTAAGCATGCTCAGAAACTATTGGGTGTGTCTAAGCTTGGGCATGCTCAGTAGTTAGGGGGAGAGTTTTAATTGTGTTTGAAATATTTCTGTCTAGTCTTAGATTGTTCATGAATCTCTTAGTAGATGTCTAGCAAGACATGTTGTGCATTTTCGAAATTGAATATAATAGTTTTTAATTATGCTTAATAAAAGCATGAGTTTTATTTTTTAATTCAGCTTGTTTATTACATATTTG
Organism: Araneus ventricosus; assembly: GCA_013235015.1. NCBI lineage: Eukaryota > Metazoa > Arthropoda > Arachnida > Araneae > Araneidae > Araneus > Araneus ventricosus. The sequence continues at coordinate 53,363 of BGPR01005617.1, read as the reverse complement.
GGTTTACACAAACATAAACCCAACATGTTCTTGTTTTAAATCGCACAGAAATGTTCCAATTATTAGCTAAAAAAAATTGAAAAATATAACGTTGGATGTAGCAAATATAAAAATAAAATTTCGATCGCAAAACTGACTATTTTTTAAAATTTTTTCAAAATTCAGTAAATTATGTTTGAAACTCGAAACAAATTTCATTAGAAAGAAATTGTTCTATCCAATGGTGTATCACTTTTTTTCAAATTGCAATCAAAAATGATTCTGTTGACAAAAATATTTCAAAAATCCACCCAAAAAGCACAAAACATTAAATAAAAAAAATTCTAGATTAAATTTTAAAATCCGGGCTTCATGGCATATTGAGTCCCCATTACGAATACCTGTGTGCCAAATTTCATGGCTGTAAGTGCGATAGATTCACCTGGACATCGCACACCCACAAACACTGCCTTTTATAAGTAAAGATATCCCTTAATATTAAAAAAAAAAATTGATTTCAGACTCATAACGGATTGCTGAGTTTCCAAATCGTGATAAAAAATATCAAAAATGGACTACTCTGAGTTTCAATGTTAGTTAAATAGTTGACACCCAAATCCAATAGGCTGCATCATTCTAAATATTGTTTTTGAAAGCTTTCTTTCAATCCGTTAGATTTGACATTTAAACGTTTTTTAAATTGCTGGAGATAAGTATTACAAACAATACCGAAATTATAAACATCAATGCTTTTTCTTCCTTTTTAAAAAAAAAAGATATGTAATGTGATGTCCTCTTTCCATTGCTCTATCTTTCTCCTTTAAAAAAAAGAAGAAAAAAAAGAATATTTTACGTGGAAGTTTTTGTATAAGAATTCGATCATGAAAAGAAACAAATAAAAACAGAGAAAGTGGTTCTTTGCTGTGCAGAGACAAACATAATTACCGCTACAGGCGTTCTAAAGAATTCATTCTAACACATTCTGAGGAAAGATGACAGAAACCTTTCTTATTCTGGAACTACTTTGTTTGACAGCTCATTGTGGGTCATTTGAGAAGTTTCATATCAATAGTTTATTTTTAAAAAAATATTTATTAAAAATCTTTATAAAAGTCATAAGCAAAAAAAAAGCAGAAAAATTTCCAGAATTTGGCCTTAAAAGGCCAATATAGCAACCTGCCTCTGTTCCCTAGGTCGTTGCCGAAAAACAACCGTTTACAAAAAGCAACCCTGCACCTGCATTAGGAAAAAGTTGCGTCAAGGCGTTCCCTCAACCATCGCCAACGGTTGCCAAACATTAAAATATTATTAGGCTCCTAACTTTCTTTCTAATGGGCAGATTGACGATTTCAATAGCTTTAAACCTTCCCTGGAGAAAGCGGATCATTGTGCAAAAAATCACGTGCAAATAGGTCCAGTAGTTTTTTAGTCTATAAGGCATATACATGCGAACATTGCCTTATATATATATATATATATATATATATATATATATATTTTGGTACAGCTTTGATATATGGCATCACTGGCAATAATTTTTTGACAACTTTTTTCAACAGCTTAACAATACGATGTGCGGTTAGGCGACAAAAAGTCGCCAATACAAAATTATCGCCAGTGATGCCGTATATTAAAACTGTACCCTTAATTTTTATATCATAAAAGAAAGAAGAGGCAATCAAAAATATTGAAAAATTAACGTATAGCAATTTTTTGACATCAACCTTTATTTTTTGCTCTTTCACTTGTAAAAGTTGTAAAACAAAAAGGAAATGTAAAATTTTTAAAGGATTTTAAAAGTGAGAACAAAAAAAATTAGGTCAAATTTTTCTGTAAACAAATTTTCGGGGTTTCCAAATTATTGGTACCCTTTTTACCAAACCCTCACCCCCTTTCCAAGGAATGCCACCGACTTAGTAACCAATGGTCTAGTATTAAAAAAATAATGAAAAAAATTTGACCCACCTCTCAAAAAGGTTCGCCGTCACTGGTATAAACAGTACAAAAATTAAGGCGAACAGATAATTTCTACTAAGTGCTAATTATCAAATTGCAGGAAGTGAAACATCAGAAATAATTATCTGAGTAATTAAACAAATATTACCACACAAAACATTTAATGCAATTATTTTACACTACAGCATTAACCCTTACACAGAATTACGCTAAAGGAATACTGCTTGAACATTATTATGTCAATGATAGAATTATTAATTCAGATAAAATCAAATGTTGTAGCAAAAGAGTAAAATACATTTGTTCATATTTTCGTTTCCAAAGGCCTCATAATTTTCAGCAAATTGATGAAAAATAATTGTAAGCCAACATTTCATTCGAGTTTTTTTTTTTTAATTCTCACCCAATTTACACATTAGGCATGAATCGATATTTTAATTTTTACCTAATACACACCAACTCCAATAACAAATGTCAAGACACTTGAATTGAATCCTGGAAAAGAACTTTTCACTACAAAAGCCCATTATCTGCAACTTAAATTGGTTGGAGAATTCAAAATAAAATAAGCAATCCGACACTACAGAAAGGACTACAAAAATTTTCATGGCTTATTTTTTAAAATAAAAAACATATAATTGCTATTTAATAATTTCATTATATATTTATATCTCTAATTATTCACAATAAACAAACGCAAGTAAACATCTTCATATTTTGGAGCCTGGTTTGAAAAATAAAGTCTGCAAAATTTCATCAAGCCAAAACATTAGAACTTGATCCTGACATCAGTTTGCCTACTCTATCTAACAAATCATTAAACCTTACAGATGGAATGAAAATAAATAAAATAAAATGAGGAAAAAAAATTACTTACAGGGTTAACTGCCCAAATGATAACATTATTGTCTTTAGATCCAGTTGCAAGCCTACTACCATCATTGGAGAAACGGCAAAACCAGACCTCATCACAGTGATCTTTGAGGATTTGGACAGTTTCACATGGGAACTGTTCCCTACAATAGTTTTAAAAAGAGAAAAAATAATTCAAATTAATTATACTGTGCACAAACTAACATGCATCTGAAGAAAGATAAATAAAACAGAAGAATAAATTTCAGTTTTAACTTACTTTGTACAAGTGTGATCAATAAGTAGAGATACATTGTCCAAACTGTTTTCAGATTTTGAATTATGGTAAGGACACCTATCTTTTTGAAGCTCCACAGCTTGGTGTAGAAGAGTTTGAAGCCTTCTAGGAGGTAACATGACAGAGGGTGGTAGGAACGCTAAAATTTAACAATATTGCAAATTTATTGATTATGCGAAAATTCTAAAAAAATATAATATAAAGAATGCAACACTATAACAGATAACTGCATAATCTCTAATACTAATAAAGATGAATGTCTGTCTGTGTCTGCTGGTGGTGTACAGAACAGACCGTAGAACATAGAGCTACCAAATTTGGCACAGATATACTTTGGATGCTGAAAATGTGCACCTTGGAGGCATTTTTTAAAATTTTTGATTCAAATTTAAATTATTTAAAAATTAAACCTAATTTCACCGTTTTTTGCCAATAACTTCTGAATGAATTGATGGGAAAAAAATTTTTATGTCATATTAAAGTGTAAAAAATTATCTTTACGACATTTTATCTAATTTTTTTTACAAATTTTTAAAGTAATCAGAAAGTTATGGCGATGATTCGAGATTGACGTAGAGCAGGCGGAGCACAGTAGCTGTTTGTCAACGAGATGATCGCATGGATCTTCAAAACAAAATTATTATTGATGTACTCACTTTGGCAGAACATATACTAAAATTGGAACGATACACAGAAGGTTAGCATGGCCGGAGCACAAGGACGACATGCAAAATCATGAAGCGTTCCACATTTTTAATGCTGATCTGAGAAATGCGCTTAAGCTGCCTAGCCTTCAAGAGCTTATTCTAAAATCAACCAAAAAAATCTTTGAAAATCTCCCCAATATTAAAAATCATTTCATGTAAATCGTAAACACCCCAGATCAATTTAATACAAATAATTCTGCTTTCTTCAGCATTCTCTGTCCCACCCTTTTTTCCCTTATACTCCATGACAACTGCTTCAAACGTTCTCTGACAATGTCCGGATAACGCAGCAGGTTAAACACGTTCTTCCCATCTTTTTACCCTGGGTTCGAATCTCGCCCGAGTTTTTCCTTCGTCAGTGTCAACAAATACTTTATCAGCTTCTCTCCCTATTTTTTGCATAACTAAAAGGAAACAAATTTAAATTCTAATACTCTCATTGAACTTTTGCTTATTTTATTTTATACTATTTTCTCAGTAATTTTTAAACATCTCTTTCGAGGTTTAAAACTCTCTCCTCACTTAAATGTTTCTTCTCTATCCATTCGAAATGCACATTTTTATTTACAATGGACAAAACTATTAGTAATTAAAAGCCTGAATTATTTCCATGAAATGCCAGATAATGGCCCCGGTTATTATTGGCGATTAATTAAGCCTAATAGATAGCTTTAGAATGGTAAATTTGGTTTTAATTTATTCACTGCAGCCATTGGCCTTAATCTTAATTATTAATCTTGGCTGTACACTGTTGAATGGTGATGTGTGTTTTTATATTTTACTTTGCCTCGCAGAGAGAATAACTATTATCCAAACGTATGCCTGTTTTAGTTCATTTTTTATCATTTGCCATTATTAGCTATTATTTGACAATTTTTGTTTTTATAGTTTATAGATAGTCAGTTTCTTAGTGCGTGTTTGTTGTTTTGTTATGCACAGAATAATTATTCAAGATTTGTTGCTGTTGTTTTCATGCATTTCAGTTCAATACTTTTTTTATTTATAAATGGTTGTTTTTATTGACTAGATTTAAATGGTTATCATAAATTTAGCTTTGTGTTTCATAAAATGTAGTCAATTCTCTTTTATTTTTTACAGAAAAATACTTTTAGTTATTTTGAGATTTAATTAGTTTTAATATGTAAATTATTTTTAGCTAAAAAATTTAATTATTGTACTTCAAATTTTTTATTAAAATCTTTTCCATTTTTAAAGAATTGTTTTACTTATTTTTTAAAAGTTAAATATAAGGGATTAACTTAAAGTTCATTACATGCAAAAACATCCTGTACATTTTCGCTTTGTGTAATTCAGAATATAAATTCAGTTATACTAATTAAACTGTTCACTGTTTCTGTTTTAAAATTCATTCCTTTGTGCTTATTGCAATTATTGCTTTCAGCTTACAAAAATTGAAATGTTTAAAATGTAAGCCTTAATTGCCTCATTACTATTAATACAAGATTAGCAAACTAGCAGGTCACCGTTGGCACCTAGTAAGTAATAAAATGAAAGTATACGAGATATAAAATTAAACTAGCAGTATTAATGCCTCATGCAAACAATTTTCTAAATTAAATCATGAACACAATAAAACTAAAATGCTCTTGTATCATTCAAACACATTCTGCACACTAAACTACAATATAATAAAAACTGCTCTCACAGGCACTTTGTTATATTGTAATAATTTGATTCAGAACAAAATTTGTTGTCATGTCTATGAGAAAGTTTTTTAAGATTTTTTTTCCCATCCCTCACCAACAACAGTAGCAGAGTATTTCAGTTGGGGGGGGGGGGGGGGGTTAAACTATGGCGGCAGATGTTAAGGTAAGGAAGTGCCTTAATTTAATCACATGCAAAATTAGTAAACACACAGAAATTCTTCTCTAATCATTGAGGGGGAAAGACAGGTAATGTAGAAAATAAAATTCTAGATAATAAGAGAAATTATTTTATGAAATCACAAATAATATTAACTTTTATTATCTTGATTCTTTAGTGTTTAACAGTAATCGGCAAACAATCTACATTGTTACTGAGTATGGTAGCAGAAATCAAAAATTTTAAAGTAGATCTAAGCAACAGAAAAGTAATAAAATAAAACTTCACTATTTTACGAACTATTATAGTAACCTTGAAGTTTCTCCATCAATTTCTGCCTTGAATGAGCTCCTTTTCCATCCCATCGAGCCATACGTCGCAATTCATCACTTGTGCTGCACATCATATAGCTGAAAAACATTCAATTATTTTTCTTATGCATTACTTTACTTCCATTACAAAATCAATTGGTACTGACAGTTCGCTCTATTTTTGGGCTAGTAAATAACAAAATATCTCTGCTTAACAGAATAAAACTATTAGAACTAAAAACTATTAATATAAATTCAACAAAATATTTCTTTTAACTTCAAATGTAATAGTTTTAACAGCAGTTTTATGCTTAATGCAATAAAGTTAAAACTCCCATTGAGAAACAAACACTAATAAATTTGTAACAGGTATAGTCATTTTAACATTGATAATTTTGTGCAACTAAATACTACCTTGGTGGAATTTTTAGAAGTTTATCAACTAGAATAGAAAAGAATTTCCCAGAATGTTTATTCTACAGGATCCAAAATATTGATAATGAACCAACCAGAAATGTTATGAACATTAAATTTGTAACCATTCTCCAGTATTGTAAAACTCAAAGAAATAGCCAAGATATAATGCATACATTAAATAAAGAATTTTTGGAGCCTGTAATGAATGAATCAGTTCTAAAGTTTGAGGGAATTCTTTAATAAATACAAGGAGGAAATGTAGTTAACTGCTTTGGAAAATGTTAACAAATTTAGTGAATATTTCATGATGAGAAATCACATTTCTTTTCAACAAATGTTTTTTTAATAGAGATGAGGTATCCCAGATAATCAAATACTTCTGGTCATAGCTATCAACATTTGTTTCAGCAAATCAACTGTATTACTAAAAATAATTTCAGATATTTAAAACACCAAATTGGGAAAAGTAGAAAATGCACACCAGATATTGACATGAACATTTACATACACGAACTCACATAAGTTTAATTTCAATTCAGATGGGCAGCAATTAATAAATAGCTATGGTGCATGAAAATTATTTTAGGTATATTCTGTATGGTAGATAATTTTCGAGTTTGAAAACTTCCCAACATTATTTTCAAGAATTTGACATTATGTTTCAACAGATTTGAATCAATAACATAAATTATTTCAGTTTCATCAAAATTAGAGCAAAAAATTATGTTGTATTCGTGTATGAACCTCATAACATAATAAAGCAATTAATGCTAAGCAATCCAACACACAAACAAAAAATTCAATCATACACTTTTCGTGAGCTTTATATGATAAAATCCAACTAGTGCTATATAAATCAACATCATCTCCACAAGACTCTTCCTACTTAAATAAAAGGTATCATAATTAGCATAAAAAATTAAACTAAGCTATAAAAGAAATACCTGCTGAGCTCATGAACTCTATTTGTATTAAATCGTAGAGGAGTAAGTTCATGTCTAAGACACTGTAGTGCTTCTAATACATGGCCATCTTCTAAATATTCCAGGTACTTTTGCTCAAGCAACAAAAACTTCATTTCCTGACAGGAATTAAAAACAAAGTAGGAGTATTTGTTAACATAAAATCAAGTGATTTAAACAGATGTACATAAAAAAAAGGTAACTTTATTAGGACAAGTAGCAAGCCAGAATTTCAGGTAGAAATCTAGAATAGAATGTTTCTCAACAAATCAGAATAATTTCAAATATTCTTAATTTTTTTCTTCAAAACTACCCCTTTCTAGAACTTCAAATTATTATATTTTATCCAAAAAAACTAGCAGAGATATATTCCAAATCCTAATTATTGATATCATAGACGAACATTGTTTTATGAATTCTTAGTTTCAATTTTAAACTTTGTTCCATAATAATGGTACTCAAAATATGGATCACATAAAAGGGTAATAGGATTGCCTAAATTCTAATAAAACAAAATTTTAACAGATGTTTCAAAATTTGACTACAAAAATAATTAAAACCACTGTTATTCAGAATGTTAAACTGAAACTTACCACCAAACTTCATAGATTGCAAAACCATTGTTTTAAACAATTTTAGTAAACATAATTTCCTTGAGTTTATCTTCCAATTTTGGAGTCCAGAAAAACTTTTCATAAGAAAAGCGGTTTACCCCCCCCCCTCAAAAAGGATTCACAAATGGGGGGAAAAAAATTAAAAAGCAATACTTTAAGTACTGCTAAAAATATTATAAAACATTAACTTACAACAAATTATACTAAATGTTGAGAAATCTTTTTAAATATGAACTCTTTATGGATTAAAATCAAAAGGATGAAATTTAAAAAGATACAGCTTTTGAAAATGCACCTTTCTTCTGAGCTATATATCTATAATCATAAGTTAAACATTTATTTAAATTGTTTACATAAGAAACATTTTCATTACATTTTTAAAAAACAATCCAAATGCTTAGTTTGTTTTCACTTTTTCTTTACGAAATTGTCTAGCAGTTCCTCCATGTAGAATTACTTTTCCTGTGTGCTTCGAGTCAATCAAGGCAAGAGGAGTCGAGTCAATTTTACAGACTTTACACTGAAATAAATTCCCTCTTGGTCCTCTCCCACCAATGTCTCAATGTACTTTAAGGATTTTCATAACTGCATAAAAGATTCAGTCTCTTTATCACATTTTTTGACTGAATTCATGTATTGAACAAACATATTCTTGCACAAATTCAAATAACTTTTCAGTTTCTACTTAGCTGTTTTCATACCCTATCCTCAATACTTAGTAGAAAAATACAACCTATTGGCAGTTCATTACAAACCATACTGGAATGCTGTAAAAGGGCAACTACTGCTTGATGACGATGATACAATCATACCCTACACAGAGTTCACCATTGATGGTGCCTCTTATCTGTATACTTGACATCTCCATTAACAAAACTGCATATTGAATTAAAAAGAGGAGGACTGAATGCAAAAAAAATCAGCAAAAGTAAGACTTTCTATCTAATTCATATCAAAACTGTCTTTTTCTGGAATGGATTAAGTAGAATTTCATAATTTTTTTTCCAGCAAAAAAAAAAAAAAAAAATGTTTTTCTCTCGTGTAACATTCAAACTACAAGAAACCAAAGCCTCAGAAAAACTGAGGAAGGGGGAAGAGAAGAAATGTTCCATTCTTGAATTTTGATAGAGATTCAGCAACTTAAAATTTAGACAAAACAATGGGTATTTTTAAATTCAAATTTCATGCACCTACTACTAATGTTCTAAAACTGGTCTATATAGAAAAGTAAATAATAAACATATTCTAAAATTAAAACAACATTAGTATTAACACACAGTGTTTATTTTTTAGCACTTCCTCCCTTTCTATCCTTCAACTGACCTGACAATGCTGCAAGAGAAAATTTTGAAATGTTTTTTTTTTCTTTTTTTGTTTTGTTTAAAAACAATTTTATAACATTTTAATGAAATCAAACCATAAAAAATGAAGGTGAGGGGGGTTAGAATACATAAAAAAAGTCCCGACATGAGCAAAATATGTGATAAACTCTTTTTACAGATCTGTATATACCACAACCACCAACTTAATTTGCATAGAATTGCAAAAGAATTTAAATTCAAGAAAGCAATCCTCTTCTCTTTCATAATTGATGACATTGAAGATACCCTTTCACATCCAAGCAAAAAGGGAAAAAATAATAAAATGCTAAGCTATTACTATTTATTCTCAAACATCACTTATATTTTTACATCAAATACATAATATCTCCGAGATGAATATGATTCTTTGAAAAATCGATATTAACCAAATTTTGATAACACAAAAATATAATTTTCTTTAAATTTAGAAATACTAAAATAAATATATAATTGGGAATTGGAAGAAAATATGAAAGGAATATATTCCAAAAGGTAATTTAAAGAATTTTTTCTTTTTTTATTATTATTAGTGAATTTAAATTACGTTCATTGTTCAGTTGAAAAAAGAATAAATATAATTGTCAAATTCAAATAATTCACTACTAGAAGCAGTCAGAATATTATGTATATTGTGTGGTAAGTACCGACACATTCTTTTAGGTTTTGCTTTTTAAATATGAATTATCTTAGGCATCTGAATAAGATAAGTACATAAAATGAACATACAACAAGGGAATGTTGATTTTCCAGAAGAAGTTTCAAATCCCCAAGATCTTTCTCAGCCTGTAAAAAAGAAGGCAATGCGTGAGAAAAGTAAAACTATGTGAATAATTAAAATTCTGACAGAGAAAATGAGGTATTCAACTACCTGTAAGTAATCTTATTATAAAAAAGTCAATTGAGAAGTTGAAGAAGAAACTGAGAACTTAAAAAGAATAATTAGAAATTTTCAAAAACAGGGCAAGAAACATAATTTACTTTTGTCCAATCACCATCTGTAACATGAGCTTGAAATTTGGCTGCAGATGGATGATCTAATCTGCACCCAGATTCTTTCATCAGCTGTTCTGCTGTACGACTAAAAACAGAAGGAAAAAAAATAATATAATTTACTAGCAATAAAATCAATGACCATGCACAATCTTGCAAATTTCACTGCTGAAATTACATTACAATTAATACACTTTAGACTTTGAAAATGATCTGTATGGAAGTTTTCTGTCGTTCAAAAAAAAATTTAATAACAGAAACCAGCGGCATAGCTGTAAGGTGGCAAAATGCCAGGGACCTATAACGTTAGGGGGCCCTGACTGAAGATGCTACATTCACAAAGGCACTCACACACTGTGACTGTCCTACTCAGCAGGATAGAAAAATAAGTATATTAATAAAATTGATGAATAGTAGAAAAATAACAGTGAAAAAAAGGGAAATAAATACTGAATTATTTCCTTATCCTTTTAAATTATAAGATCTTTTAAAATCAAACTGCATTAAATGAGTAGTTAAACATCTCAATATTAAGCATCGATAAGCTCAATATAAACATTTTATATATATAATTAGTGATAGTGGCAAGTTTAACTTTACAAGTGACCCATGATTATACGGTAAACCTGGAGTTTAGGGTGCGTACTATTTTCTTGTCAATTTTCTTTGGTGCAATTTTATTTGCCGTCGCCAAACACTGTTTAGGATGCACAGTAGGCTGGGTCACCTGCTCTACATAATAGCTTTTAGGTGCTTAACCTTTTCTAATTACATAAAGCTGCTTTCCTTTTTATACAATTTTTATTTACATAATTTTACAGAGAAAATGTTTAAAAAATGTTAAAACTGGATCTTGTCTATTAATTGGATCTTCAGTAAATTATTTATTTTGAATGACTATCAATTTAAACGATTTAATCTGTTAACATGAAGTGTCCATACTTTCCTGACTTTAAACTAAGGAATCCTGGTGCACAACCTGGGACAGGGTAAAACGAAGAGGATGTGGGGTATTGATATAATTCAATAAATAGATAAAAATATTCAGAAATAATGATATAGCTAATTATTAAAAAAAAAATTTAAAGATTTAAAAATTACATTTTGCTATTTTCCCATCAGATTTATTCATCTGCAGCAGTCACAATAGAATGACTATATAGGATAATAAAAATTAGATTCTGGAGAATTCTCCTTCCCAACTTTTTAAAAATCAAACAGAGTTAATCTGTTTCATATTGGATTAATCTACTGCTACGTAAAAAAATTGAACAGAGGGCATTTTTTTTAATTCAGGAGAAAGAGCCAAAAATCAGGAAATTTCAACTTGAATCCTTTATTGAAAATACAAGATTGATGTGACAGAGGACATTTTATTTGAATTCAAAGCAAAAATTCAAAAACCAAGACTGTCCTAACTAATAAGGGACATCTTGTCATCATTCTATCTATGACTTATATAAAATTTTAATTTAACATGACTTATGAATTTATTTAGTCTACTTTACACTCACTTAACTTAAAACATATTTAGACTTTTTTGCTGTTGGCATTTTGAGCATGAAAATACAATGCATTCCTAAGAACTTCAACCAACACCACAAATATTTCCAATTTCTTGAACAGTGATAACTTGTGTAGCATTCTCCAGAAAAAGGAAATTAAACCATCTTCGACTTCTAATCAGTGAACATGTAAATAAAAAAAATTTTCTTTTAAAATCAGGGGAAAAAAACAATCACACAAAGAGACTTAATTTTCTTTCGATTACCTAATTAGAGTGCCATATTCTATGTGCAGTAAAAGTTGGGAAGGAGAATACACTTTTACTTAACTTCTAGAAAATTTAAATTTAATGAATCATTTTAGATATGAACCATTTATTTATGAGCAAAACTTGGTTACATCCAGAACAGTTAATTGAAATTTGAGACAATTTTTCAAGCTAGAACAGAGTCAAGAATCTGAAGTATTCCAGTTAAACTGGGAGATCCAGTCACCTTAGTTACAGTAAAATTAATAATCCAAATACTGAAATGTGAAGGAAAAAAAAATCCAAATCCAAAATACCTACACTGAAAAAACTAAGTAGCACTTTTTATCCCTCTAAGAAATTTAGTATTTATTTAAAAAACTGAAAATATCCTAATATGAAAATATAATAGATTATTTTCAATTATTTGCAGGGATGAGATTGGCAAAAAAGCAAAAAGACTGAAATCATACGCAATCAAAACATTTGTACCATAACTTATACGCGAAAGACGGTTTTAAGAAGTAAAACATCAGAACACGCAATATGATGAAAATATTACACTATAATAATTAATAACTTAATTATTTATAATTCAGTATGTATAAATAAGAAAAATAATATTAAATTATTATTATTAAATCATTCACATTAAAAGTTAACAAACAAGTTTAACACATCATCAGGTGCATCAGAAAATACAAAATTAGACATTAAAACATTTAGTACATCACTCCGATTCAACATACACCCAACAGAAGTCTGAGAAGAATTATATTTAATAGCCTTTTGATAAAAGTTAGCTCAAAAAATAAATAAACAATTTTTCTTTTGCTTCAGGCAATTGTGTAAAGTGTATTAGCTCTCTATAAATTATAATAATGTATCATATACTGAATTCTGTTTTGCTTCTCTTATTTTTATACATATTTTCAAAAGTAGCAGCACAATGATTTTGCACCTTATAAAGTGAGACGGGTCGAGAAATAGTACAGTTACAATGACATATTCATTTAGCATTATTGCTATTTGAAACCCTTTGAAACATTTCCTCAATTGTTAAAGAAGTGGTTTTCTTCCGTTTTTTTAATTGTGTGGCTTTTGTTTGACAGATTTTTCTTCAAAAAAGGATGTGTTTGCATCCCCTGCAAGTTTATTTTCAGTAGAGGCTAAAGTTTTTGCACAGTCTTCATTAGTATCTCTCTGTTTAATTACTGGCATAGTTGTCGGGACTACACTATCTCTAGAATGCCTAGGTAAATCATGTTTTATATTTTTATTTATGTCTTATTCTCTGCTTTTTTGTTGCATTTGCACACAGCTTTTTAGCTGCCTCTTTTGACAGGAGTTTCTTTTTTTTATGTAGTTTATTTATTTGTTTTTGTTCCTTTTTTTTATTTCTTCATCTTGGTACGCTCTACAAGATGACCTTAAGTTTCCAACTAATTTTTTTTCAACATGTTCATGCATTTTTTTTTTTTTTTCAAAATATGACACAGAGGTTTTGTTTTCTGCAAAAAGGTGGTATTTAATACTTTGAATGGCACTGAATGTTGGAATGTTCATCCTTGTAGAGCTTGCCGATATAATGTTGATTCGTCAGTAGAAGATGAATAAGCTAGTTTCCTAGCCGGTGGAGTTGAGCCGCACGGTAGAACATATTTTCCAAGAATTTTCTTTCGAAAATGGAAGATAGGAAGGTTTCTTTTCTTTGTGTGAAAGCGGAATTTTTGGAAGAAAAAGCAAATTTTTCCGGGGGGGGGGGGGGAAGAAAAGAGACAAAAAAGCGGTATTTTTTCAAAATAACAAAAAAGCGGAAATTCGCGAAAAAATCTCAGCCCTGATTATTTAAAATATATTGCAGCAAAATTATTTTATAGAAATACAATTTTCTTTCCAAAACATTGCTAATAAATCTGGTTTCAGACACCAGATGATCAAGAATTTTTATTTACCAATCAGTATAATCCAATATTTCTATCTATCCATTAATAAACCAAAATATTCCTTTATAAAGACTTGCTGCAATCTGAAGGTGGAATTTTAATTCTCACTTTTGAAATAAGAATTTTAAATAACTGTGTTACATAGTTTATAGGTTTCAAGTGAAGTATTAAGATAAAAGAACTCATCATTCTTTCAAGAAACATTCAGTTTTAAAAACAAAACAACAACAAAAAAAACCACTGTTCAATTTTTCCTAAAGATACATTTTATTTATCAATTTAAAAACTTTTTGACTTGAAATACTTTAGAAAAATTTATAATGTATATAAATTGTCGATAATAAACTCTTATTAAATTTCAGATATATTTAGAACCCTCGATTCTTTCAGATTACATCAAAAAGAAAAATTTGACTTTAAAATATATTATTATTATTCATTTCTATGGAATTTTTCATTTCTATGAAATACAAAAGAAAGGATATGATAATTAACAAAATGCACATTCTATTCAACTGAAAAGAAATATAGAACAGAAATGTCACATATATTCATTGCTATAAATAACTTCACTTCAGCAGTTTCCTAATTGATTTAAATATTAAACAAAATTTTGGTCATTAAAATTTGCTGAAAATTTATAAATTGAAAACAAATTTAGAAAAAGACAATGTTTTACATTCTTTGCCCAAACTAAAATATTATTAGTAACAGAACAAATATTTGTGAAATACTTTCAAGTTGATGTCTTCTGATAACTATTTGATAACAACCAATTAGAAAACAGAACAGATAAATGATGGGTTAGAAAACATTAAGAATAAAATTTTAACTGCTATCCTTTTTGTATTAATTCTAAATTTTCCTATAAATTCCCATTTTATCTACCTTGTTTATAAACTTAACTTTGACAAACTTGTTCATAAATTTAAACACAACTTATTATAGATATAAATAACATGTTAACAGATTATAAGAAATGCACAACATTACATACGTTCATTAAATTCTTGCATTGTTTAAAATGTGAATTAACTACTGTATAATACAAATTAAAAATGTGATGTTATCCGATCTTATTTTACTAATTTTATTTTTACAACTATAAAATAAATCATACAACATAAAAAAACTTTTCAATTTAGGTATAACAAGTTATTTCATTAAAAAAGAACTTCAAACCATTCAATAAGGAACAATCCCAACAATTAAAAAAATGTAAATATTCACAAAACTATTTTTAAAAAGCTGAAAATCTCAACATTTTGTTCATCATTTGAACATTTATTAAATATATTTTAGCTTTCATTTCCTTATTTTCAGAATGTAAAAGCTTTTAAACAATATTGAAATAGCAATTAGTATATTTCCATGCACAAAAGTTATGAGAAGATTGTAATTAAATAAAAATAAGTATTAAAATTATATAGAAAATAAAATATAGTCGAAGATGAACATATTTACATCATCTGTTTCAAGGAATTTTTAACAAACAATTTTTCTAGCAACTAACATTCTATTCTTCCACTGCTTAGACAATTTAGACATTACAAAAGAATGATCTGTAACTGGTAAAATTTTTACCAAACATACAACAGAATCTTTTGTTCCATTAATTGCATACACACAGAGGAGCAGATAGTAAGCAAAAATAGTTTTCTTTGTTCTCTTATTACTGCCATATAAAATCATCAATTTTTAGACCATTAATATTAATTCATATTCTGCGGATATTCAAATCAAACCTGGAGAAGACAAGAAATTAGATTTCGGATAGTAACATGTTATGAAGTAACAGAAATCAATCGTTACCGACAGGCAAGAACAAGGATACTCATTTGTTTACGATGTTAAGAATACTTATTTAGCTGCGGTTTATGTAATCATGTATTTAAATCATTCCGATCTTATTAAAAACATTAACTACTTTTGTTCTTTTTTACTTCCAGGCAGGAAAACATCGAATCTTTTTTTTTTTTTTTTTTAATATCACGATTGTTTGCCTACAGTCAGAATACAAGGACGTTTAACCCACATATCGAAAACAGCAATTTTTAACGAACTTCGTGAGCATTGACGATAAAACTCTTTCGGAGAATGTTAACTGAATGCTATTTAAAGCATAAACACTGCTTTAGGGATAAAAATTAGCTAATGATTAACAGATTGCTAAGGAATGTTTGTACACAAGTGTGACGCAGGATCTCTTCGAACAATGAAAGATGATCTATGCAATTTTTACAGGACAAATTTAGTTTAATTTTTGGAATTTCTGGGTAATTAAAATAAATGCTGGATGCCTAAAACGTCAAAATATCACATATTATACGTACTTTAAACCCAGTCCACGAAGATGCTGACCAATTAATCGTATTATGTCTTGATCTGTTTGAGATCTTATCTTTGTGGATATCGCCTTATGAACATCTCCATTAAGTTCCACATTGTCTTCGAAGGAACAAGTACCATTTTGCAAGTCATTACTAGTAGAAGCTGTTTCACCATTATGACAACCATTACTGGCTTGCATGTTACTACTGACTGCAGAAAGGCGCTGCTTTTTTAAGGGTGGGGGAGATACTCCACCGTCGTCGGAATCTGCACTCGATGCCAGGCTTGCTAGAAATGCGACTTTATTTTATTCCACTTTAATTCTGTATTCCAATCCTTAAACGATATCCATCAAGATATCATTAAATACCTCATCCGTCGCGCACACTAATACACGGACACCACCATCAACTTTTGTAAACATAGCCAATAGCAAAATCTCAGCTGGTAGCTTCTCTGTCGAAATGTGACGTCATGGAAAGGGGTTCTGGGATAGCTATTCAGGAAACGCGTTTTCATTGTCCAGTATTTTGTTCAACAGATTATTGATCTATAAACTGAAAATAAAAATGAAACTGAGACTAATAATCGCCGATTATATTATGTCATTAATAAGGAATGTGAATGATTTTTTTGGATTTCCCTATTAATGTTTTAAAACTCAGGTGGAGGAAAAGGTACCAATGAAGCTGAACAATTTGTTTTTTCAGCATTAGAATATTTAACATGAAAATGATTCAACAACCGACACCAGGATTATTCCTTTAATTAAATTTTTAAAATGTTTATTTCTCTATCAAAAGATACTAAATCAGCTTATGTAAATAAATAAAACTCAAAGAAAATTTCATTCTTGTAAGTGAGATTGCCTTAAAAAATGTTAAAATAAAAGTATTTTCTACAACCTTGTAATGAAAGATTGTTACTAACATCGTCTGAATAGACAACTTTCCTAATAGTAGAATTTTCTATTTTGTTTACTTACATTAAACAAAATACTGAAGTTCAAAAGTAAGGCAAATAAAAGACTATTTGCATTACTTTTGAACTTCCGTTTTGAAGATTCCATTTCCCAGATAGCAATTTTAGTTTGCAGCAAGCTTGCCACAAATTTGTCATGACAAGAGTGCAAGTTTGCCACAAATTTGTCATGACAAGAGTGCAAGCTTGCAGTAAGCTTGCAGCAAGTTAACGAAAGCTCCGAAGTCACCATGAAACGAACTTGCAGCAAACTTGCCGTGCACACTTATTGCAAATTAAAGCAAAAAGAGAGTACGAAACACAACCCGGGATAGAACTCGCGACCTCCCGGTTCCGAAGCGGAGACGCAAACCACTGAGCCAGTCGAACTCTGAGAGGAGAAGATAGATTTCGCTAATACATCGTTCGATTCGATTCGTATACGATTTATTTTTAACTATTTTCTGGATTTCATTAATTTTTTGAGTTGAGAATATGATTTGAAGTCAAAGAGAGAGCGATTTTTGCTAATAACTAAGTTTTGCTAGTAAAATAAATTATGAAATTAGAGTTCAAAAGTAATTACTTTAAAATGGGACAAAATGTCTAGTTATTATTGTTCAACAAACACTGACTGTTTTTTAGATTTATTTTTGTTTATAAACGTTAAAATTTCAACATTAAGAAAAAGGCGATATAGTTTTCTTTAAATTGCAAGTGTTATATTTAGTAAAAAAAAATGGAAAATGTTTTAAAATTTTTTTTAAAAAAAAGTTAATTTTTTCACAAATTATCATTGATTTATTGAATTAATAAAAAGAAGGACGGTCTAGGAGATGCTATTAAAAATCGGATGTTTTTTTAAAACAGAAACAAAGATAATTATCTCTTTGTGCTATCTTTGCATCAAGCTTGTTTTGCAAACTTGTAGCAAATTTGCATTGCAAGGAGGTGGCGCTAATTGTCACGGCGAACTTGCTACAAGTTCGCCTCAAGCTTGACGCGTCAAATTTGCGATGACAAGGTAATATCAAGTCAAAATCAAACTTGCTGCAAACTTACGTGCTATCTCGGATATTGTTAAATATTGAGCAATATTATACAATATAGTTCAACCTAATTTCAATAATGTACTATTTATTTCTCCAAAATTATAAATATTCCTAATATTAAACCTAATTACTTATTAGAGATTGAATTTTTTTTTTCTTCCATATCGAAACTTTCGATTATTTTGTAATCGACATTTGTTACACATACGAACCTTGGATTCGAACCCCGACATCCTGATTACCTAATCCGTCGCAAGAAGAACAAGATACTCTCCAATATTGTTACGATATCGTTGCAATATTGCGAGTATTGCCAAAAAAAATCGAAAAACATTCTACAATATCTTTGTACTACAAGGGAAGCAATTCCCAAACTTGAAAGACAAGGCACATTCATAGCCCTTTTTTTCCAATTTTGCCTGTACGGTGTTGATGAATCCTCGTCTAGCCAAGTAGCATAAATTACTTCAATGTATTTACGATATTGAACAAAACTGAAAGCAAATCCAACCATGCCGTAAATACCCAGGAAGCACATAATAATGTCTAATATCATAAAATAAGCGAAAGTAATATTGTACAATATTTTTCCCAATATTGAAACAATGTAAAACGTAGGACTTTTTCAATACTGTACAATGTTTTTTCATAATATTGGATAATGTCATATAATACTGTATAATATTATACCATATTAAATAATATTGTACTATACTGAATAATATTATATAATATTGAACAATATAACAATATACTGAATATTTTAAAAATACATTTTAGAAGCATGGAAAAATATTAATCACTTATTTCCTAAGTGCTGAATTTATGGGTAACATTTTGTGATTTTTTGAACACCTCTACTTACAGCGAGCTTTGAATCCGGGACCTTTTGCGCACCATTCCGGTACCTTACCACTGGACCACCGAGACTTGCGGCAGAAGGCGTAAATGATGATAATAAAATGTAGTTTCAGAGTTCGGATCTCTACGAAATTTCACTTGGAACGGAGGTACTGTGCTGTAGAGAAGTTTCACTGCGTAAGGCTGATGGAGAACGTTGTGTGAAGAACAGTTCAGAAGTCCATTAATTTCCGCCAAAGAATCTAAACAGCGTCATATGATAAAATATAGCAAGCAGCACCATCTATCTCAATTTTTTGAAATCTCAAAGAAGAAGGCTCAAATGAATTTTTCGCAACCAATAACGAATATTTATATATTTTTTCTTTCACTTCTGGTCTCATGCTCATAGTACATCTTTAAAAAAATTAGAAATAATCGTTATTGGTTGCGAAAAATTTAGATAGGCGGTGTTGCTTGTTAACCGACGATATTCTCTTAAGCAGGCCATTCACCGCTGTTCCAAACTGGAATTTTTGGAACACGGGAAGAAAAAAACTTACCGTCATGGTCGAAAACCTGTCAAATTTGGAGCAAATGATTCGAAATGGTGGAATTCAAAAGAATTTAAAATCCAAACTCAATCTGCCGATTCCAATTTGAGACCTCTATGCGAGGGTAACGGCAAAATAAAGGATCTGCCTACATTGACACCTCGCATCGACACTAGAAATGAAACTCTAACTCTCCCGCGTAGAGGAAGAGGAGTCTGGGTAACAAAAATTCTGCGACTTCGAACCTTGTCTCAAAACAAACTTTGGAACGTCTGTGAATGATTTGCCTAATTTTATGACTAAAAAGAAGTAAAAAAAAAACAGTTTTAGCAGAAATGACATAGCTAGCCTTCTCGTGAATGCGCAGCTTTATGATGACTCTATGTTGGAACGCAGATGAAAAGTTTTACTCCGTTTATGCATGAATGTATTTGAACTTCTAATTATATTAAGCGGGCCGTTCACATCTAATCCAAAATGGAATTTTTGGAACACGGGAAGGAAAAATCAATCGTCAAGGTTGAAAACCTATGAAATTTGGAACAAATGATTCAAATCGATGGAATTCCAACGAACTCAAAAACCAACAGTTCATGCGCCGATTCCAATTTGGAGCCTCGAGCGAGGTTAGCGGTAAGATCAAAGGTTCTGCCTAGATTGAGAACTCACGACAAGGCTAGAAAATCGGAAATCCGCCGAGTGGGGGAATAGGGGGATCGAAGAGCCGCGGTAGGGAGATGAGATCTTCGCTCATCCCTACCGCCGCACGTGGTAGCGCACTTTGAAGCCTCAAGTGAATGACGTGCCTGATTTTTGGAGTTGAATAGGTGATGAAAAAAAACAGCTTTGGGACAAATGGAATGGAATGGTGTACAGATGATACATCCTACTTGGGAAATTTATTGTTTCAATCCATATGAAAAATGTAACTACATCTTAAGTACTTAAGCGTCTCCACGTGATTTTTATCTTTCAATTATTTGCTACTTTGACCCAATTACAGATTTAAGTATCGAAAATTCTGTAATTTGATGAACGAGTCCGACACGTCTTTGTAGGGTGGGTGGGTGGAAGAAACGGTTGATCCTATAAGCAGAAATCAATACCTATCTGTTCATGAAAACCAACTCCCTTTCAGAAGATCATTCCATCGAAATTTAGCTATAAACTCAATCTTTTTGAGGCACAGTGGCGGATAAAGGTAAGATGCGTCATGCTCTGGGAAATACTCAGTTTTCATCTGTCATTGTAATTCGTTTCCTAAATGGTTTACTTCTCCAAGTAAATAGCAGTGAAATACAGGTACAATTTTTCTTTTCTTTTAAGAGGCTACAGAAAATCCTCCCCCAAGACATATATCAGATTATATCATTTATTTCATGTAAAATTTTGACTAATAATGCAGCGACGTTTATCACCTCGGAAAGAAATAGCGCTGCAAAGGGTATTTCTCAGGGGAATCACCTCAGTGGTATTTCTCAGCTCACATTCAAATAAAAATGTACCTTCCATAGTTTATTAAATTCTTACATTCAGTGCTATAATTCTATTATTACAGCATATTCCAATTTTACAGTCAGCGAATTCTCATATACAGCGGCTGCTGTTAAATTTTCCGCATTATAGATTCGTAAAATGATTTTAATCTGCTGATTAGTAATGTTAAAAAATGATTAGTTTTATGTGATTGCCAATAGGACTCAATGCTATAGCACATAAATTAATGCGGTTCAAATGAAGAAATAAATAAATGCTATAAAATAAACCCAGAAAAGCAATTTTATACTATTCGCTTTGCACCAATCTGATAAATTGTGACTCCTTTGTCTGCAACTTCGAGAATGAAGCAAAGGATATCTTCTTTTTGCTTTTTCGGCATTTTTCCACGCGCAATACGCGATATGATGCATTATTCAGAGCTCGAAATTTTCCGGTAATCTTTTTTAAAATTTTATTTTACTTTTGGTTTGAGCTACCGTGTAATGATTTATTTTTTCCCCCTCCTACGTTTACTTCCTATTTTTTGCTTAATTCTTTTCATTTTTCTTCAAACAAAAATGGCAGTTTCAAAATACGTTTAGTAAACGGTTTGATCTAAGTTGCGTCAGATCATCGATTCTCAGGATGAAAACGCACATGAAAAAAAGAAAAGAAGTGGTTTTTGAAATAAATCAATGGTATGCTGTAGTTCCAATAGACAGTCGTCACTGTAATAATGGAAAAAAAATCGTTTTATGTATTTAGTGATTACATGCTCGTTGCTCAGAATTCGTCAGCAAAATACAGTCACAAATGAAAACAACCTGTAATAAAAAGAAATTGGTTTCTCTTATTTGAGCATTTCACTCGCCAACTCAAATAGTTTTCATGAAATCAATTTTTTAGGGAACAATGCTAATATAAAAGCTCCAAGAATTCCAAAAAGTAAATTTCGTTCCAATATCTTATTGTCGATTCCTAACTTCTTACAACACAATCTGCACAGTAGTAGGATAAAAGGAGAAGTTATACCAAGAAAAAAAAATCCCTGTTAGCAAGCCGGAAGGCAAAAGATTCCTTTATTCTAGAGATGTAACGAAAAGAAAATTTCGGCCCCGCTCCGCCATTTCCACCTCTAATTTCATAAGGGTTGGAGCTATGAGGATGAAAGAGGTCGAAAGAGAATGCAACTGTTGAGAGCTTTCCACCGAGGTGTCAAGGAGTTCATGCTGAGGATAAATGCAGTCGAAGTTAGGGGGTCGAAAATCATTTAATTTAAGATAATTTGTTTAATTTACCTTTCTACCTTCAGTAGTAAGGGGGTTATAGGGAAAGGGAAATTTCATCCACCACTATTTCCACCTCCTTGGAACTGTATGGCCCATCTACCAACTCGGTTGGAACTTTCACCTTCCCTATAGCGGATCCCTCGCAGCTTCAATTCCGCTAAAATAACTCTAGTTAAGCGTATATCACACGAAGAGCTATCGTACGCTGTTTTCGTGAGCATGAGCGCAATGCCACTCACCAAAAAGTTTGTAGCACGTGACCTGTCAGACAAGATGATGGAAGTCGTGGGCTGTATTCAACCGGCTTGAAAATGCACACGATGCTGACGAAAAATCGTCAGCAGAGCAATCGGGTGTGACTTTGACGGTGATGTAGTTCTCCCCAACGATGACCGAGATCCTGTCTGACCGGTTGTCTCAATACGTTACGTGCTACAAACTTTTTTGGTAAGTGGCATTGCGTTCATGCTCACGAAAACAGCGTACGATAGCTCTCCCTGTGATATACGCTTTATCGTGTTCACACACACACACATGAACACAATCAAATAATAACATTAGCAAAGCATTATACATATACACTTTCAAACCAAGTAGTCCATTGCAATTAGACCGAAAAATGACAAATAGGGGGGGAAATTTATAAAGTTTTGAAACTTTGGTCAAATACTTCTTTGACCTCAAACATATGAGAACCGAAAAGTTTCCACCCCTCAGGGGGGAGCTCCCCCCCAGGGGGAAAAACTGAAGTTAAGTGGGGTGTTTGGTCAGTTTTTCCTAGATTTCTTCAAC
>BGPR01005617.1:0-29633 GCA_013235015.1 Araneus ventricosus | reverse complement strand
AACACATCACGAACATGAACACAGATGAACTGTTGCCAGAACACATTAAAAGAATTCTGGACGAAACTAAAAAAAAAAAAAAAATTAATAGCAGACGATTAACAGACGCTTAACAATCTGTAGTAGGAAAAATTATTGATTTGGTTCAATTATTCCATTTTAGCGAGAATTATTTTGAATTATTTTTACTTTTCCAAGAGGGAAAATAACCATTGCACTCACAGTTTCCTCTCTAATGTTTTGATACTAAAAAGACTGAGTAACGCCGGATATTCTGCTAGTGAGTCAATAATTTCAAAATTGAGCAAAGCTCGAGAAAAAAAAACCTGATTAATTTTATAAATCAATGATTACATTTTTTTACCTGGTATATTTTATGTACCCATAGTGTGAGTTTAATTGACTCTTGTAATTTCTTCACTCATTGTGTAAATACTCCTTCAGAATGTGAAAGCAGCATACACGCGGGAAAAAAGGCATATTCATATGCTTTCTGCAAGCAACGATTCCAGAAAAAAAAGAGCACAAAAAGGCAATTAAAAAGAAATCACCCCGACTTGGCACGAAACCTTGCGGTGCATCTGAATGACCGGACAGCCGAGGAGGCAACATGGGTATTGTGGTCAGTTACAAAATGGCCAGAACCGGCTCTAATTTTGCGCTTACATTTGATTTACAACGTCCATGTACTCAAACGTATCCAAATTAAGTATTGCTTAAATTTCAAAACATTGTTAGAATTTTTCATGTTTTAAATACTTACAGATCAATGTGGTCCTGTTTTTTCCGCAGTTGGCTGACTAATTCTCAAGTCAATAGCTTTGGAATTCTTTGTATTAGAATATTAAAATCCCGCCAAAAATGTTTTGTAAATATTTAAACGTTAAATTTATGTTTAACCTTTACATTTTTAATAATAAAATGAACGCTCTTGATGATGATCCGCAATTTGAATTTTTTGTTGTTTCACTTTTTCGTTATATGTGTTTCTTAAAAACTTGCTTATATAGAGATTAAGTCAAGATCAATAAAAAATGCCTTGTTTTGGAAGTTGAGGAGAGAACAAGGGACCCTCGAAATTAACATTGCCTAAGGGCCCCTGCAGGGTTTAATCCGGCCCTGCCCATGCATCACCCCTCCCGCAGGAGGTAAGTCCTGTCACCGGAATGTGGCCAACACCACCAGAACAATACCCTATTAAACCAGCGGGAGTGTTCTCCCCTAAACTTTCTCGTATACTTCCCCAAAAAGGTGTAGTTTCTCCTTCCCCCCGCGTGGCTAAAAAAAATCGAACCTACTGTTATCCAGAATCCAATGATTATCAGAAGGTTTTTCATTATAGTGATTGAAAAATATCGAAGTAAAGAATTCAAAGAGATGCGTACCGATTAAAACGCATCTATCGCACACTGCTAGGTTTCACTCTTGCCGTCTCAAGGACAAACTAACGTAATTCACTTCTTTCGCGTGCACAGAAGATTGCTTCCAGTACGCATGCGCGTGTAGATAACGGATTGGTTACAATAGTAAATTAGACAGACCGACAGACAGTCAACCCTTTGACGGATTTGGCCCAAACTTTTATACGGACCTACATTCATGACGATAAAACTGTGTACCAAATTTTATCCATCTAGCTATTCAAGTTTTTGAGTTATAGTGTTCACATGACTTCGGACATACAGGCAGACAGACTTCCCGTTGACGGATTTTGTCCAAATTTGATAGAAACCTACGAATTATGTTTAAAGACCACATACCAAATTTCATCTCCGTAGCTCTAATAGTTTTCGAGTTATCGTGTTCACAGACAGACAGACATAATTCCAAAATTGTGTTTTTGGGACTCAGGGAAGTCTAAAACGTGGAGATTCGTCAAAATCTCGAGTTCGAATATTTTGACAATTACAATACTTTCTCTTTGTATACTTCGTATACGAGAAAGTAAAAAGTACGGGCAGAGTTGCTTTCTTTAACTACAGGATAATTCAAAACAATTGCATCAATTACAAGTGACCACAACTTTCTTGTAAGCAAAGATAGGAAGCAAAAACTTGAACGCAATATAGAAGGAAGCCTAAAGTTTTGTTTGTAAGCGTAATAGTTGCTCCATGTAACTCTAGAATAGATCACACAGGCAATATCCATGAGGTAATCCCAGTGGCGTAGCTGCAACTTCTGCCGCTTGGGGTGAACTTACAACATGCTGTCCTTCTTTTACAAGTTAAATAAACTTCAAAATAAAAAATATATATATTCCAGAGGAAAAATCTTATTTAATAACGCAATTCGTCGTTTGAAGCCCTCAGTCTCTGAAGAAAGGTTGCAAAATCGCGTGTCCACTACCAGTCTTTCTTTCGCACATGGGCAATTTACCGAAAAAGGCCGGAAAAAAATTAATCATAAAAGTTATTTTTTTATGTATGCAATGAATGAACTAGTGGCACTGCTCTTCTTAGTAATAAAACTGTTTTCCTACTGATTTTGCCGCCCCTTTCCAAGTGCCGCCTTCAGAGAGAAAATATTCAGATTGCAGAACCGGTGGCAACGTGATCCGAAACCACAAATCAGTTTAAATTACGAGTTGAAGAAAAGCGCTTTGGGCTGCGGAAAGGGGGAGGGGCGGGGCTTAGTTGAAGCGACCGCAGAATTTCCGAAATCGGAGTGGAATTTCCGCTGCAGGACTACCGATCTTTGGTTTCTCACTTCGAAAAATACAGAAAACCAGATTAAGAATAGGACACACTCGATTCACGCATAGGCATCTGTTATTGGGGGAACCCGCACCTCTCTGTACAGCATGCCAATGCCAAATGACTGTTCTCCACATTCTTATTGAATGTCCGCAATTTAATCTTCAACGCATCCGCTGTTTCCACTCATCCTGTATCACTCTTAGAGACATCCTTCACAAAGATCATCATCCACAACTTTTTACTTTTTTAAGAACGATTGGTTTTTACTCTTTGATTTAAATTTTTTACCATGTTTTTAGGTCAATTTTTCCTTGTTGCAAGCTTTTATAGTCTTCATATATTGACACCTCATACCGTATGACACTGCTTTTAACTGAACTCCTCTACTAGGATTTTATCGTAGACCATATGTTTGGCGCAGCATAATCAAAAATGGTTTTTGCGCCAGTAAACTCCACCAAACCAAACCAACCAAAAATACAGATCAGAAATTTAGAAAGACATAAACAGAGAAATCTCGTTATGACAATGCTTTTTAGTAAGGTACAGTGGCGAATCCAGGGGGGTGGTTATCGGGCTACAGCCCCCCCCCCCGAGCCAAGATAGAATTCTTGATTTTATTTAACATCATTACAAGTGTTTTTTCTTAATTTCCTTCTTTTAAAAAAATAATAAAAACGCTTCAACATTACTTTCTGGCTTGACAGGCTCGAAACTTTTCCTACTTTTGTAGTCATTCCACTTGTACTTGTAGCTTTGACGCGGTCAAAGACATTTTTTGGCTAGCTATTTCAATGTAATTTTAATTAAATTATCGAAAGTATTATATTGTTTTTACGATTTTTATTGTCAGGTGAGTAAAATCTGTAAAGTTAAAGAGTTTTGGTTTACTTTAGCCTTGAGGTTTGGCATTCATCACGACGATACAAAGTTTTTATGACCTCTAAAGCCCTCCGATCCGAATCCTAGATTCGCCACTGGTAAAGTAGTCTACTTATCCAAACCAGGGCTGGATTGCTAAATAGGCAATTGCCTATGGGCTCTACAACTTTTAGGGGCCCTAAGGTGGTATTTTCAGGGTAATCCACTTTTGTGCCTACATAGGATTTATAAGCTCCATGTGTACATATTCAAATGAAAATTAAGTATTGACTAAATTCCAGAACATAATTGTTAGAATTTTTTCCATGTTTTAAAATTTCTTTACAAATCAGTGTGGTCCAATTTTTTTCGCAGTTGGCTGACTAATTCACAAGTCAATAGCTCTGGAAATCTTTGTATCAGAATATTAAGATTCTGTCGAAAATGTTTTATAAATTTTTAAATGTTAAATTTATGTTTAACAATAGTTTTAAATTTACATTTTCTATACACGATTTAAATTTTTATAACAAATTCAACTCTCTCTCTCTCACCAATTAAATTTTTCGTTATTTCAGACTGTCATTAGGATGTTATTTAAAAACTTGCATGTATGGAGATGAATTAAAATCAATAAAAATATCTTGCTATGGAAATTGGGGAGCGAAAGGAGGCCCCCCGAAACTAACATTGCCTAAGGGCCCTTGAAAGGTTTAATCTTGCCCCCAATCGAACTAGTCTATAATCTGGATCAGATCTTAATTACACTTTAACCCTTTGACTACTGACGGGACACGTACGTCCCACTCGCATTTTAAAATTACTACCTGGATAAAAATTGCTCTGTCGTAGAACAATTGCGTACGTTTTATCTTCCGTCACCTAGATGGCAAGCCCATTTTCCTCCCGAAAGCCAATGTTTACTGAAGACTTTTCTTCTGTGTATGTATGTTCGATAGTTTTGATCTACTGGTAAGCAATACACATTTTTTTCAATAATATTGCTAAAATATTGTTAAATATATAAATAAGTTTTTGTAATAATTAATAATAATCATGTTTCAAGCATAAAAAAACGAAATGTTTTTGGGTTATGGGACTATTATGTCCCAGCCTTTGGTTTAAAATCTGCTCAGAAGAAAAAACTCACCTATTATCTTATAAAAAAAAATTTAAAAAAAATCAGCGTAGAAAATTGGATAGTTTTTTTTAAATTCGTAGTCAAAGGGTTAACATCGCACTGAATGACTTCCGTTCCCAATTTTTATATTATATATATCAAAACAAACAAAAAATAAAAGATAAAAATTCAAAAACATACAAGAAACAAAGGAAAGAAAAAGAAGACAAAAATTTAATAAATTGAAAAATATCATGGCGAGCCGCTCGTCAGGAAGAGAAGCCCGCCTATGATATTAATAAGTGCTTTTTTCTGCTAACGACACACGAAAAAAACGTAAAAATTTTGTAGCTATCCCCTCGAAAAGCACAAGACAATTAAAAATGGAAAAATTTTGGAATAAAAGACAAATACAATGAAGGTGATTTAAAAAATGAGGCAAAAAAACTGAATACATAAGACCTAGAATAAAAATAATACAGTAATATTCACAAAACAATAAAAGAGAAAAAAAAAAGGAAAAGGCTCACCACCGCCAGGAATAAGCACACGAGACTGTAAGACGCACGAGGGAATGTCGCCAAACCAGTTATTGCTGTTGCCAAACAGAGGAAGAAAAGGGCCTTGCCGATAGCCCCTAATTCACTGCTTGTGATATCGTATATATTGAATTGTATGTTTTTGAATTTTTGTCTTTTGTTTCTTGTTTGTTTTGATATAATGCTTTTTGTTGATGCAGCTTCTGCGCGAATGCAGAAATAGCTTTCTAATTTTAGTATAATTTTTCTTGTATTTGTGTAATATTTAAAATTTTTAGTTTTTCTGAAAATATTATGTTTTTTATATTGTTTTATATATATATATGTAATAATCTCACTTAAATTTATTTCAAATTCTAATATTATATATTTTAAAGTCTTAATGTATTCCAAAATCACTTTTCTTTAACACCAGTTTCGTTCTATTTACCGCTCTGGAGGTATATTCACTTTTGGCTTGAAACCTTATACTAAGATGTACCGTCCTCTCCCATAATAAAATGGAATTTAGAATAACTCGGTCTGCTGTTTTTGTGATTTAACGACTACAATTTCGAATACATTTTATATATACATATAGTAAAACTTCTTTAATAGACCTATACCATTATGTTTTACAGCTGAAGTAACCTGTACCTGTGTCGGAGCCAATTTTTAACCCAGATTCGACAGCACGATGTTCTTGTTTGTGCGTCACTTTGCGCACTAACGACGCACTAACAAGAACGCCGTAGTATTGAATCTTGGTTTAACACGCTCACTCCGGCTCTAAAATTTGCATTATTTAAATGTGACCCATCGGTGGTACACGCCGGCATAAACGTGTTAAAATACTGTACGGCTTCAGCTGTAAAACATAATGGAAGAGGTCTACATTTTGATAATTCATAATTATTTTAATATATTATATTTACAATGCCAGGCAAAATGAATAAATTTTTTAATGTTTTAAAATTTGAAAAAATCCAGCTTTTAAATAAGGGTACAACATTTAATGATTACAGCAATTTTACTGCTATAACTTTTCTTGAGCAACCATATACTATACATATTCCTTTATTTTTGAATTTTTATCACAGAGCATGTAACAATAAAATGTCATTCTCCTCACTGGATATTTTAGATCAATTTATAACAATAGATAAAAGTTGGCAAAAAGCGACTACCTCTACTGCTACCTCAGAGCAGTTACTTTTTTGTTTTTCTTTCTTTGTAGGGAAACTCGCATAGAAATGCTCAAATTTTAATTTTGTTTCGAAACGAATTCTTTTAGCTTTGATGGCCGAGTCGCTTAATTTTGAATTCTAATTAAATCGCTATTTATTTAAGTTTATTATTAATTTAATGACAAAAAGTAAAGATCGATATGCTACAAGTTCAGATTAGGTGACGCACCACTGAATACCTGTGATGACTCTTCCAAGATTTTTCAATATTGAAATGAGTAGAAACCTAGGCAAAACGAAATACGAACTACTCAAAAGTTCAAGCAAGCCAAATAAATGAGTTCTAAGCTTATACCGGCTGGGAAAAAATCTGCCAAATTTTTAGTGAAATATACGCTTGTTTCTAAAAATTCAGTATAACAAATGAACACGCAGAAAGCACGAAGTACGTCAAAGGAATTCCGGTGATATTACTTCACGGGTTGGGTGAGGTTAGATTAACGTCCCGTTTTGAAGCAACACGAGGGCTATTTAGGGACGGACATCGTAATTTGAGCCACGGTCAGATGACGAGGATCTTTGACTGCCCCCCCCCCCAAGTTTCCGCGCCATACCAACGGGAGGACGTTTGGCCACTGCGTATGATTTAGCGTGCAACAGGCCCCA
Source organism: Araneus ventricosus (assembly GCA_013235015.1). Taxonomy (NCBI): domain Eukaryota; kingdom Metazoa; phylum Arthropoda; class Arachnida; order Araneae; family Araneidae; genus Araneus; species Araneus ventricosus. The sequence goes on along the minus strand of BGPR01005617.1, from coordinate 22,585 downwards.
TACACGGCGGATCTTCAGTGGAATCGGGTCTCGAACCTGGAACCCTCCAGGCCCCAAGGCCGAGACCCTACCACTAGGCCACCGCTGCCTCTATTACTTCACGGGAGATAATATTGCGGTTGGTTCATGATCCTGATGAACAGCAATTCCAAAGAATGCCATTAACCGTACCTCGGATGTCACACTTGTTCCATAAATTGGGTTATCAAAACCTTTGCTTTCGTCTTTGCTTACTGATGTAGCAGATGGAGGTGGCGGTGTTTCTCCAGGTTCCAACTCATCGTGAGGGGTAGTTCCAAGTTCCAGTTCGATTTTCTCCGATCGTAGATCGAATCTTGCAAATGAGAAACCATCGAGTCTGAAAAAAAAGATAAAATCTTCAAATAAGTCTGTTTTTATTCGTTCGTATTATTCTTCCGAATTCGGAAAAAAATGGAAATGAAGTTCCGTGAAAAATGAAAGAGACGCGGAAAAGAACATTTGGTTTGGTTTCGCAGAGACAGAAATCGTATTATACAGTGAAACTTCGATTAACCGGCAGTTTCCGCCATCGCCTAAAAAGCCAGCGGGAGTGTTCTCGCCTAAACTTTCTCGTATACTTCCCCAAAAAGGTGCCGTTTCCTCTTCCCCTGCGTGGCTGAAAAAATTCGAACCTACTGTTACCCATAATCCAATGACTATCAGAAAGTTTTTCACTATAGTGATTGAAAAATATCTAGGTAAAGAATCAAATTCAAAGAGATGCGCACCGATTTTCCGCTCTTGCCGGCTCAAGGACAAACTAACGTAATTCGCTCCATAGCTTTCGCGTGCACAGAAGATTGCTTCCAGTACGCATGCGCGCGAACGGATTCTCTTCAAAAGTAAATTATACAGACCGACAGACAGTCACCCCTTTGACGGATTTGGCCCAAAATTTTATACGGACCTACATTCATGACGATAAAACTGTGTACCAAATTTTATCCATCTAGCTATTCAAGTTTTTGAATTATAGTGTTCACATGACTTCGGACATACAAACAGACAGACTTCCCGTCGATGGATTTTGTCCAAAATTTGATAGAAACCTAAAAATTATGTGTCAAGTTCACGTACCAAATTTCATCCGTGTATCGCTAATAGTTTTCGAGTTATCGTGTTCACAGACAGACACACAGACAGACATAATTCCAAAATTGTGTTTTTTGGAATTCGTCAAAATCTCGAGTTTGAATTTTTCGACGATTACGATACTTTCTCTTTGTATACTTCGTATACGAGAAAGTAAAATATGTGAGAAACACAAAGAAGGAGTACTCCTTCTCTGTGGTAAGAAATAAAGAAATGCTGTTGCATAATGGTGCAGAGTTAAAATAAAATATTCTCGAACAAATTAAATTTTATTTTAATTTTTTGTTGTTCCTGTAAAATGCAGAAATGAAATCACTCAATTGATCAGATCAAATTTAGCACTGCATTGCACTGCTATCAAAATACTTTATTCCACGTTTTTCATATCTGAAACTTCTGCGTTCCAGACAGAAGTCTTTCACCGAGTGAAATTGATTTACACATCGTCTTAAATGATTTATGGACAGTGTGAAGTCGAAACTGCTTTGACTGGCAAAACGTAGCTCGCAAATGTTCTCAGCGTTTCTTTATCAATCGTAAAACGTCAGCTTTCCTTATTTAATCAGCTTGAATATTACAATTTGACAGAATTTACTCGGTGACATAGTATATTAAGGTGAGCAGAAAATGCGAGCGGATTATTGCATTGATATATTTTTCTGATGAAAATATTTCACTGGAGGGATTACTTAGTACACTGTAATTTTTTATTGCTTATATTTTTCTGATGAAAGTATTTCACTGGAGGGTTTACTTAGTACATTGCACTTTTTTATTGCTTATATTTTTCTGATGAAAGTATTTCACTGGAGGGATTACTTAGTACACTGTACTTTTTTATTGCTTATATTTTTCTGATGAAAGTATTTCACTGGAGTGATTACTTAGTACACTGTACTATTTTTATTGCTTATATACAAAGTTATACACGGATAAAGTATTGTAACAATAAAAAAAATCGATCTAGAGATTTTGTCTGTCGATACCTGTCTGAGTGTGAGAGAAGCTCTTTTGGGATGTCTACCTGTATGCATGTGATCGCGATAACAAAGAAATTCAACGAGCTAGATGAATCAAAGTTGGAATGTGGTCCTTGCACCAAAATTAGAGATGTACATCAAATTTTCGTACGAATCTCACCTCAAAAAGAAGTACTTCTCCTAATTGCACTTACTTTGCTTTACCATATTATAAAACTACACGTAAATTAACCACAGTCGCAAATTGTGTTTGCAGGCTCGTCGTCATTCACATTGAATGAAAATAACACACATTTTTAATTATTGCAGTTATTTACAAGAACGTCGCCACTCCCTTCAAAGGAAAGTATTACACCTATTTTTAATTACTATGCATATTGATATACACATTGTCACTCCGTGAAGTGATAATGTTAAATACATTTATTTGTGTACGAGTTATTGTGTAATAGCCGCCTTCAGCGACCAGCTTGTTCGCCGGGAATGTGATTTCAATTGAATCTTGGATAATTTTATATTCATGGTTATCTTAACAACGTAATTTTATTTTTCAGATTTTGGTAGATATTTAACTCATGTTCTTTTAGTGGCCTTGGACGTCTTCTGTTCATTGCCTACATAATGTTCCTAATGGAGTCAAATAACTGGCCATGTCATGTAACCTCTAATGCCATGTTGTCGGTACTATCTTCACTTTCTTATTCCTCTTGTAAAATCTGCATTTCATTTCAATATTAAAATGACGCAGCGCATTTTATGACTAGCGGCATGATAGCTGGATTAAAACATGCCAAAAAGAATGAAAAGATAGCAACCATAATCATTCAGGTTAATGGACATATTTCTTAACATTAGTAATATCTCAGAGAGCTTGGTTTCACAAAAGTTTTGACGAAATGAAATATGAAAGCAAAATGTATTAGGATATTATCTCAGATTACAACAATGAAAGAGTAATATGAAATTAAGTGTTTGTTTAAACAATGAAAACGGTTTGAGTTGCGTTGCAACAATGAAAAGTATTGTTGTAAATTATGCCAAAAATATATTAAAATTCGAGAAAACATTGTACGGCAACTTAATTGATATCAATGGAAAGGTAATTTTTTGCACTTTCAGATGGTTGAAAAATAACTTTTGTTTTGCAATATTTTCGGAAGTTTTTAAGGAATAACGCCAAACTTTTGCTTAATTTTTAATTAATTAAAATTTCAAAAAAAGGGTTCCGAGGTGCACATTCCCATCCTCCAAATTATGTTTGTGCCAAATTTCGTAGCTCTAAGTCCAGAGGTCTGACCTGTAGAGCGCCAACACACACACATTCTCCTTTATTATTAGTAGAGATATAATTACCAATAAGTCTTTTTAAAAAATGACAGAAATGAGAGAAAAATGATAAAGGTAATCAAACTGATATCAATGAACTGATAGGTTTTTTTTTTAATTTTAAATCGTGTAGATCAGAAATACATTCTTAAGGTGTGACTGGGAAAAATCAAACTTCCAAAATCAAAAATAATGAAGACCAACCGTCTAGTCAATAGGAAATGTAATTTTTGATACTTTTTAAGGAATTTTTATTGATGCCAACCAAGAATAATTCATATCATAAAGCAAAGAAATAATCATTTTTGGCCAGAAAATATTGTTGACATCATTATGCGGAAGTTTACCAGAAAGTCGAGAGTTATGATAAGAAATATGTGTTTTACAGTTTTGAGAAACACAATACACATTCCTTTATTTCTGATTGTCAGAATCGATTACACACAGGCAATTTTTTTCGTTGAATTATTCATTAATTAAGATATAAACAAAAGTATAAAATATATATTTAAAAAAATTAATCATAGAATTAAAAGAAATAAATATATTAACAATAAATCTTTTTTTAACAAGTGTTCTTCATGCTATAAATTATTTAAATCAAAATTTAGAGAAATATTTTCTTGAGTACGCAAACTACCAAAATAATTTCTAAAAGAATGAGATTATCTGTAGCTTACTGGCGTTTCCTGTAAACATAGAGAGCTGCTCCTAATCCCAAGCAGATAAAGATCGAAATAACGAGAGCTGCAACTCCACCAGGAGACATTCCTGAAAAAGACACGTTGCTGATTATGGCATTCAAAACGACAGACTCACATTTACACTATATGCCCAAAAGTATCCGGACACTTTCAGATTTTCACATTTTTTAGAATTTCTCCTGAAAGGTTTAACTGACTGCCTTTAAACTTTGAACATGTAAGGAATAGACTATAACTCACATTTTACATTGAAGATTCGGTCCTTAGGGCAATTAGGGGACCGTCTACAAACTGATGAAAACAAAAACGTTTTTGGCCCACCCTGCTTCACAAAATACTAATAACAAGATGAAACTTTCAGAAATAGTTATGTTTAATGTTCATAATATTTACAGGAATTTTCGTAAACTCAACACAAATATTTGGGAAGATATAAAGGTTTTCTTAAAAAATCCCAAATTTTCCCGCCTGTTTTCTGCTTATAACATGCGAAGTTTTCTGTCATATTATACGAAACTTACAGGGAAAATGACAATATGTTAGAAAAGCATTCTGTAAAAATTTCGAAAACTTCGTTTTGAATATTATAGGAAAAATGAGCATTTTTAGTAAATAATCTTTTACTGCGGATGCGCAAAACATGGCGTAATTTTTCTTTCACAACTTTAAAGCCAGACATATAGGGAAACTTATATAAAAGAATTCAGTTCAATATCATTAGTGTTCAGAAAGATATCGGCATTACAACGAGCAGAATTTTAGCTCCTGTCGAAGAGAAGCTAAAAGATGAAGGGTTGTACACAAATTGATATTTTTAAATTTATATCTTTGAATAGTTATATTGAATTGTATAGTGGTTAGAATTTGCTGAATACCCATGAACACTTGTAAGATTTGTAACGAATAAAAAAATATATATTTGTAGAATTATTAAAATATTTTAAGAAAAGAAATTAATTAGATAAAAAAATCGTTTGGCCATAAAAGAAATATATTTAAAAATATCGTTTGGCTGTAAAATAGTAACAATATGTAACTTCTTAATAATCATTTAAATAATATAATTAAATTAATAAAATTTTTGTTATTTATAGTGCCTAATGAGCATGGAATTTAAGTTATACGCGTAATTGATAAGTGTACATGGGTATTCAGCAAATTCTAACCACTATACAATTCAATATAACTATCCAAAGATACAAGTTTAAAAAATATCAATTTGTGTACAACCCCTCATCTTTTAGCTTCACTTCGACGGGAGCTAAAATTCTGCTCGTTGTAATGCCGATATCTTTCTGAATACTAATGATATTGAACTGAATTCTTTTATATAAGTTGTCCTATATGTCTGGCTTTAAAGTTGTGAAAGAAAAATTACGCTATCTTTTGCGCATGCGCAGTAAAACATTATTTACTAAAAATGCTCATATTTCCTGTAATATTAAAAAAAAAAGTTTTCGAGATTTTAACAAAATGTTTTTCTAACATAGTGTCATTTTTTCTGTAAGTTTAGTATAATATGACAGAAAACTCTGCATGTTATAAGCAAAAAAACAGGCGGGAAAATTTGGGATTTTTTAAGAAAACCTTTATATCTTCCCAAATATTTGTGCTGAGTTTACGAAAATTCCTGTAATTGTTATGCACATTAAACATAACCATTTCTGAAAGTTTCATCTTGTTATCAGTATTCTGTGAAGCAGGTGGGCCAAAACAGTTTTTGTCATCATCAGTTTGTAGACGGTACCCTAATTGCCCTCAGGACCGAATCTTCAATGTAAAATGTGAGTTACAGTCTAATTTTCACATGGTCGAAGTTTAAAGGCGGTCAGTTAAAGAAAGGCAGTCAGGAGAAATTCTAAAAAATGTGAAAATCTGAAAGTGTCCGGATACTTTTGGGCATATAGTTTATATGAATGTGGTCATCGGGAAAATGTGACAAAAAGTGCGCAAGTCTCGGGAAATTAGCAACAGCAATTTTCAGAAGACAATAGGGATATGCCTTTGAGCCGTGATAGAAATAGCCATTAATTAGAAAATAGCAAACCAGTGCCGGCCTTAAGCCGATTGGACCAATTGCACCACACTGGGCCCCGGCGCCTAAGGGGCCCGCTCCAGAATGTTATCTACTCTCCGTTCAATTCAATACGGGTAAGGATGCAGGCAGGATACAGGCTCTGAGCACCATATCAGAGAGTGCAAAATTAAGCTCGAGAATTATAGAGAGCTATTTTTTTTATAAATTTTTCTCGTATACGAAGAATACAAAGAAAAAGTAATGTAATCGTCAAAAAATTCTGACTCGCGATTTTAATGAGTTTCCACATTTCAGACTTCCCGAGTCCGAAAAGAAAACATTTTGACTGATGAAATCTCTTTGTGACCACATCACCAAAATTGTATTCTTTCCGTCAAATTTTGGACGAAATCCAGGTATGGGAAATTTATCTATCTTTACATCCGTGTGCCTGTGGACACGATGACACAAAAATGAAAAGAACCAAAAGGAGGAAATTCGGTGCATGGTTTTCGCATTAGAATCGTAGATCAGTAAAGGCCAGCGGGAGTGATCTCCCCTAAACTTTCTCGTATACTTCCCCAAAAAGGTGCTGTTTCCCCTTCCCCCCGCGTGGATAAAAAAAATTCGAACCTACTGTAACCCAGAATCTAATGACTATAAGCAGGTTTTTCATTGTAGATTATAGTGATTGTGAAATATGTAGGAAAGAATCAAATTCAAAGAGATGCGTACCGATTTTCCACTCTTGCCGGCTCAAGGACAAAGTGACGTAATTCTACCCCGTGCACAGAGATTGCTACCAGTACGCATGCGCATGTAGAATCGGATTAAAAAATTGAATATGCAATATGAACGCCTTTTTTTTAACCTATTGGAACGAAATTTGGGCACAGATCTATAATTAATGGTAGCAACCGTCATACCAATTTTTATTTATCTAAGCCAAAGGGTTTAGGAGATATAATTTTTACAACTATGCGATTATACTGTACGACGGATTTGGTCCAAACTTTGGTACGGACCTACATTTATGATGATAAAACTGTGTACCAAATTTTATCCATCTAGATTTTCAAGTTTTTGAGTTATAGTGTTCACATGACCGCGGACAGACAGACAAACAGACTTCCCGTAGACGGATTTTGTCCAAAATTTGATAGAGACCTACAAATTATGTGTAAAGATCATAAAGATCACATACCAAATTTAATCCCTATATCTCTAATAGTTTTCGAGTTATCGTGTTCAGAAACATACAGACACACAGATAGACATAATTCCAAAATTGGCGTTTATCGGACTCATAGAAGTTTAAAACGTAGAGATTCGTCAAAATCTCGAGTTCGAAATTTTGACCATTACAATACTTTCTCTTTGTATACTTCGTATACAAGAAAGTAAAAATGGACCAAATCCATCAAAGGGTCTGTCAGTCTGTTTGGGGGTAAGTGAACCCAATAATGCATAACATGCTAGACAAATGAAATTTGGTGTGGGGTTCTGTTACCAAAATTGTAGCTCTGTATCAAATTTAGGTTCCAGTTGGAGGAAAGGAGGGCTTCCAAAATGTGTACTTGGTTTTCTATGAAACACACACAAAAGCGCCATATTGTGGCCCTGGCTTTTGCTTAACTCTGAATCCTTAGATTCTTAATAATAATAATTATAAAGGAAATTTTTAAAAAACATTCTACATTTTTTCCAATTGGGCCCCGCATCCCCTAAAGCCGGCTTGTAGCAAACGCATGCAGTGTTCCGACTGCTAGTTCGATCAGGGCTTATTGAATAATGAGTTCGGACCTTAATAGTTTATTTTAGAAAACAAATTCAATAAATGCAATTTTTAAAAACACTCTTCTATTAGTGTGCTAAAACGTGGAATTTTTTAAATTTTATTTGCTTCTGTATAGTCTTTAACTTGCAGTTCATTTCTATAAATATGACTGAAACTTGTAATCGGTTTTCCTTCGAATTTACTATCAGATGCTGCCACTCGTGTTGAATCAAGACAAGAGAAAATAAATGATAATAAAATAGTGTATTGTCAATCAGAAGACACAGATGTACAGGATTTCAGAACTCATGATGTAAGTGTAAAATCGATTGCAAAATCTCATCTTTAAAAACATCAAACAAGTGGAGTTAAATAGAAGTGAGTAAAAGATGAGTCGTTTGTTAGACATAATTAACTATTATAAATGATGAATTGACGTTAGTGGACAAGGTTTCCATAATTTACGAAGAACGTAAATGAGCTGTTCATTAAAAATACAGTAGACTTCCAAGTATCCGGCTCAATGTGGCGGAAGAGACGGCCAGATAAGAAAAAAGCCGGATAGGCCGGCGTTCTATAAATGGCATCTTCCTATCCCACCCATACATAAAAAGCATCCTTTTTACACCAAAAACCTCCTTTCATTTTTTTCTTTTTCAGATTTTCTCACCTCCTATAGGCCAGAAATTCATAAATTTATTTGTCATTTATTGTACCGTTCGTTTTAAAAATTTATTACATAAAAAGAAAGTCTAAGAATAAAAGTATTGTACACATTTTAAGGTAAATTTTAGGATGTCTAATCTAATTGCAGAAAACAAAAATTTCATGTACACTGTACAGTATGAATGCTTCACTGGCCTATTTTATAGACCAGTGAAGCATTAATTATTAATCAGGCCAACAAAGGACATTACATCGTACATAGATGCAGTGGCGTAGTAAGGTCTGGTGAGCTTAAAAAAGTTACCATAGATCTGTGAATTGATTTTGTTTCTGCTATACTTAAGGCTTCTTTTCCAGCTAATTTCATACCTGGGCACTCTTGGCACAAGCAGTGAATGACCTCTAAAATCATGCAATTTTGTGTTTTTCGCAATTTCAAGGTCAAATATTTCTGTACTCCAAAAGTCAACCACACATGTCTTGCTCTTTTTCGGTATTTCTCATTAGTATGCATTCTCTGAAATATATACCTTTTTGGTTCACAGTTGGCAAAAGAAGATTTTGACGGTCAAAGTTTCAGAAAAAATGCCTTTTTTCGTCGAATTTTGAATGACCTTTGGCCTTGGTGCCAAAAGTCAACCGTAAGTCTTTATGTCCTAACAGTCAGCGTGGAAGCAGAAGAACACAGAATAATTACCAATGCCATGGTTCACTCTTGGCACAAAAAGTATTGCCTTATGTAAAATTATATGTTTTTCTTAAAATAATGGACAATCTTAAAAATTGGACCCCCAAAACTATAGGATTTTTTTTTTGCAAAAATAAAAAAAAACACGTGTCTAATAGTTTTACATGAAAAACATATCCTGAAAATTTCAACAAAATAAAAAAATGTCAACTACCCAAGACTGCCCGTTTTGCCTGACTTTAAAAAAACAGGCTCTTAAATACAAAGTATCTACAAAAGATATCGTAACAATATTTACCCGAGGAGGAAGCCTGCTGATCTGTCGTTGGTGACTGGCGTTCAAATTTTTCAGATTTCTGAAAATCAATGGCGCTTATACCATACGATCGAATGCTATTGACATCTGAAAGAAAAACATAGTAATCAATTGTGTTTCGAGCAAGGAAAATGCGATTCAGACATGAATCCAATTTTCTTATGAGAAAATCCACCTATTTAGAATTTGCCGCAAGTCAAACAATTTAGATTTTAGAAATTAATGGGAAACGGAGAACTGCAAATTTCGTTTACCACTTAAGGTTGGGGACCCAAATATCACACACTCAAATTCATGTGCAATTTGTCTAAAAATTGTTACAATCTATTATCTGGACTGTTATTCAAAAACAAACTGAATTACAACTCTAACACATAAGTTTAACACTCACCCCAGAAACATTTTTTGAGGCCGCGGAATTTTTTCTGCTAAAAACAGTATTCCTAATATCGCCCACTATGTGTTCCTAATATCGCCCATGTCTAAAATGGTTTGAAATAAATTGTAACTTATGTTTTGATCATACTGTCTTTATTAAACATGAAAATTAAGGCACAATAAAATTGAAAGTAATACAAGACAGCTTTTTTTGTACTTTTCTTTTTTCAGTTAAAGTATTCTTTTAACACTTTTCCCCTAAATAAAACATCAAAATAAAAAAGAACATAAGAGATTTCGTGGAATGACTTAAGTTTTGATAACCAAATTGAGGCTGTAGGATGTGACTGATGTACAAATGGATTTTATACTTAATTGCTTAAAATTAGCGAAACATCTATAAGTAAATGTCAGCAAATATTACGAAATTTTGAAATAATTACAGAGGGTATTAATACGAAAAAAGAAATGATTAACTTTTGAAACAATTGTTTGGGGTATTGCAGCTCTGTAGCATCTGCTAGCATTCATCCCCAATGTCCATTCACGTTTTCGAAAATGGGTAGGCTTTTCATATCGATCCCGCTGGATAATAAACATTATGATTTTTTTTGTGTAGTTCATTGTACAGGAATATTTGTAAGAAATGCCGTATAAATACATTATACTTTAACGATACACTTCTGGGCAATGCAAAATACCCTCTCGCGTGTGACTCGGCGGACCGTGGAAAGCATGCGTCTCACCACCTTAAAAGACAGCGCTGAAAATCACATTTTGCATGGAGAATTTAAATGTATTGTTTTCTTAAATGAATTCCAATGGAGGAAATAGAGAAATTCATAATAAGGAAATTCATGCCTGTATGGTAAGCTGTCCGATTTAATTTCTAAATCCATTGCTTTTCTTTTATTTGCTGCTTATAATACTGCGTCGACACACCTCGTAAAGCTAAATGGCAGATGATAGAAACAATTTATTTTTTGTCACGTAACTGTGGCATAAAGTTAATCGACTCCATTCCGAAAGTCAATTAATGCTCCATCAAGAAAAACAAATGACCCTTTTGAAGCTTTAAAACAAAATGATCGAATTTTCCTTACCTGCTTTATAGATGCTGTACATAAGCTGAGCCAATTTATTCGCCACGTGATTGGTGCTTGTATAATCAACAAAAACAGTCTGCACCTCATTTTTAGATATTCTGGAGGTAAAACTGTCCACTTGGTCGAATAGTTCCTGTGCAAGATTTGAAAATTTTAAATGCCGAGAATGTTCGTTGAAAACCAATTTTTAAAAAGTGTAATATAAAAAGGAATTTTTGAAGAAAAAAATACGTTTTTCGAACATTATCAGATATTTATTTTAGTTAATTAATAAAGGGCTTACTAAAATTACTCCCATTTACATAGTTTTTATTATGCTAATAAAATCGATCTCTTACGCTGTTTCAATATTCCTATAAATCGGTAATATTATGAACTACTCCTTTTTGCTCTTTTAAGATTCTAAAATATTTTTGGATATCACTGTAAGCTTTTGAGATGTACCTCTGTTTATTACAGGGGATCCCATTTCGAAAATTCATGAAATTACTGCTGATTTGAAAACGAGTTCATCGGCAAACCATGGAGCGTAATTTTCAAAAAAATATTAAAAATTAAATCACTACATCATTTCTGCATGTTACTCACCTTTCTGTTGTCCCAATACTTAAAAAAGCAATTGCTGAGTTTAGTTTGCTGTTTTAGGATGGGGGGAGGGGTAAGTTCCAGGAATTGCTATGTTATTATTATTATTTTTTGTTAAAAAAAAATCAAAATTCATTATGACCAGCAAGACATTTAGTTGCAGACAATGTGATGTTTACTCTTAACACATTAAGTATCGGATTAGAGGGGAGGGGGATTAGAACCTAAAGTAAACATATTTTTACAAAAATTGTGTGGTGGGTATACGTGAATGCAGTCCAACAAGCAGGATAAAAAAAAGCCTTTATTCCACGAAGATTCCAGCAAAACACTAAGCACAGGTAATAAAACTAAACAGAACTTGTATAAATTAACAACTAAGGCAGATAGCAGATCACCACTAAATGTAAGTAACAGCACTTTCAATAGCGCTCAATGACTATCAGCTAACCAGCTTGCACTGCGGTCAAACGTCCAAAGACAGATTCACTCCTGGCTTGAGTAGCTTGCTTTTTATACCGTTTCCGACAGGATGTGACGTCACATTGAAATCTCTCGAAGTTTCTCTAAATTCTCGTTCCCAGTTGAGATAGAACCATAATTCCGGCATTTTCTAGAAGCTTCAATTTGACGTCAAAGTCGCCAAAATGGTCGCCCAGTTTGTCTCCTAAGTCGGGGTTCATTGGCGTGGCTTCCAGTAGAATCTCAGTAAAATTATCTTTCCTGCCATAAGATTATCATGTCAGGGAAACAACTTTAAAGTTTCGTAACAATATTAAAAGGTGATATGAGGGACTGTTAGTGGGAAGAGAATAATTGATAGAATGTAAGAATTTCGGTAAGGCCTCCAGCTATTCAATAAATTATACCTAAATTGTTTGTCAAATGAGTCATTGTTATTATTTTCTGACCTAACAAATTCACATGCATCTTTGTGGAATGAGAAAAAAAAATAATAATATTTTGCATTCTACATAGTAACTAGTCTATAAGTATTCAAGGATGTTCTAGATTTTTTTCTATCCTCCTCCCATAAATAAAATCTGGAAGATATATTCGTTTTTAAAACAAAATTTGAGATATGTATTGAGTTAACATCTCATAAATCCAGAATTTCTGGATGTTTGACATAAAAATTTAAAAAATCTGTAATTTCGGCAGCATTCGGGCCAAGCTGCGCGACTATTCAAACCGCTCGATCACAAAGAGAATCTCGGTGCGATGTTTTCTTCGAGAGTTGGTAGGTTGAAACTGAGTAGACCTGGATGCGAGCACAAACACTATTGGAAATGCGTAAGGTGCCCAAATGAAAGTTTGCCTTCGGTCCAAGCGACATTATTTCACATGGTGGAACTCTCAGATGTCGAGACAAATGGGGCACAAACCAAAGGTGTGTCCTTGAGTGAGGCAGAAGCGACACACCAAGTAAGACTGTCCAGTGGCGTAGCGATATGATTTTTCGCTCCCCTCTTCTTCATAATGGTGACTTAGTTTGTGTAAACGGCGCCCAGAACATGGTATTTTTTCGCCTTCATCGTATTTGAATTTTTTAAAAATGACACGAGCACGTTAGCGGTTTGTCACCATGGCCGGTGGCGTAGCGAGAGTAAGGGCGCGAACACACGAAGCGTTTCCGCCGAGAGTTGCAGCCGTGGCGCGACATGTGATCCCGTGTTCTTTAATGGCGCTTTTCACACTGGCGCGGCAAACTAATGTAACCGGTTCTCGTCGCGCTCGTCTCATCGTTCCCCAATGAAGCAGCTCCGGTTTCGCCGGCAAATCGTCGCATGGTCCCATAGTAACGAGTGACAGTGTTCACACGTGTTTTTGTACGAAAGCGTTATCGGTCTAAACGGATGGCAGCTCCAAGCACCGATTCTGTTCTTTAAAATTAAATAAACACTTATAAGATTTTAGATGATTTAAAATATTTTTTGTTTCTTTTTCGATTAATTATATTTTGTTATGCTGATATTATGATTTTTTACAAATAATTAAAGCGAATGTGTCTGTATTTGTACAGGATGAAAATGCAATATCAAGTTAATTTTTTTCACCTTTTCGAGATAACTTTCGAAAATATTATTGAATTGTAATTTTAATGTAATATTTTATTTAGAAGGATAATTATAATACATTTTATTTGATAATAAAGCTTAATTAAACTGTTTTATTATAAAGGCATATTCATATTTTATTTTCCTATAAATATCTTTAACAGGCGTATTGTGAAGAAATGCTTTTGCTAAAATTTCTATCTACGATAATATGAGGGGACGGGTTTTATTTCAAGGAAATAGTCTTTTCATCGGCACTCGTTTTATATTCAGATTTTCACTGATACATTAATTAAACTGGTCGCTGATTCATTAAATGCATCAAGTTTCCTTCTACATTTAATTTTTTTACTTTCTCGTATAGGAAATATACAAAGAGAAAATATTGTAATCGTCAAAAAATTCGAACTCGAGATTTTGACGAATCTCCACGTTTTAGACCTCCTTGAGTCCGAAAAACACAAGTTTGGAATTATGTCTGTCTGTGTTTCTGTCTGTGTGAACCGATAACTCGAAAATTATTAGAGCTATGGGGATGAAATTTGGTATGTGATCTTGACACATAATTTGTAGGTTTTTATCAAATTTTGTACAAAATCCGTCTACGGGAAGTCTGTCTGTCCGCTTTCATGTGAACACTATAACTCAAAAACTTGAATAGCTAGATGGATAAAATTTGTTACACTGTTTTATCATCAGGAATATAGGTCCCAATCAAATTTTTGATATTAAGGAATTTGCTTTTTCCTCATTTAAAGTCCATTTCATAAAAAAGTTAATTACGACGTTCTGAAAATAAATAAATAAGCTATAAAAAATTCAGTTTCTTGTTTTTCGTTAAAATTATTTCTCCACCACAGTGCAAATTCGGCGACTTCATGCTAATCATTTCAATGATGTGAATTTCAAAGTTGTGCAATTTTTTCCTTAATTTTAACAAATTTCAGAATATATTTATATTTATACTTTGCAAAAAAGCAGATAATATATATTTTTTAATGAACCGGTTGAAAATTATTAATGTTTTAGGTCAGTTGAACAATATTTAGCATATAACTTTTAGGTATAACCTTTTCAGTTCTTCATGTTCAAATTTTATTATTTTTTTAATTTACTTGAAACATTTGACTTCAGAATCATAAATAAAAATATATTGAAAAATAATTTTTCTCTTCCTAGCCTTTGTAAAATATGAAATTACTTACTTTTTAAAGCGATTTTTTTCCCTACAAAATAACACATGCAATGATCATTATGAATTGCTATATTGTTTAAAAATAACTCAAAATAAAATTATTTGAAATTCAATTACATGCCTACTATTTATCAGGATAAGCAGAATATCCATAGGGTATTCTTTAATTTGTGAGAACATTATATGAAGCACTGGAAAACAAAAAATTATATGCTAATGTATGTTATCCGGAATTCAATTGAGAATTTTCTGAAACAGTTCCATACATTATAAGTTGTGAAATTTTTATTCATTATATGCAATAAATGTTTTCTTCGATGGGAGCTCTTCAAATAAATTCTTCATTCAAATAAATCACCATTTCTGAGCCACGTATATCACTCACTCAGAAAGATCAACACCGAATGTGGCCACGAAAGCCGAATATGCAGCGCCA
Source organism: Araneus ventricosus (assembly GCA_013235015.1). Taxonomy (NCBI): domain Eukaryota; kingdom Metazoa; phylum Arthropoda; class Arachnida; order Araneae; family Araneidae; genus Araneus; species Araneus ventricosus. Next base: position 7,241 of record BGPR01005617.1, on the reverse strand, counting down.
CCCTGCAGCGACGATTCGCCAAACGCCCCGTGTGAACACCATCGATACGTTTTCAGCTGTCAGCCGAATTCGCCGTAGCCGACTCGTGTGTTCGTAGCCTAAGTGGTGCCCGGAAAATAATATGATTTTTCGCTTCCCTTTCATTCATAATGGTGACTTAGTTTGTGTTAACGGCGCCCGGAACATGGTATTTTTTCGCCTTCATCGTATTTGAATTTTTTACAAATGACACGAGCACATTAGCGTTTTGTCACCATGGCCGGTGGCGTAGCGAGAGTAAGTGGTGCTCGGAAAATAATATGATTTTTTGTTACTCCAGTCGTCATTAGTGGTCAGGGGTATGGTATTATCGTTAAGCCCCCTCATCATATTTTGCTTTAAAAATAGCAAAAACGTAGCGATGTTTTGAGTCCATGCCGACCCTAAAACTGGCGCCCGGGCCATTTATATCCCCCTTGCCCCCCCGATCGCTAAGCCACTGGTACCGTCGTTCCATGGCTTACTGCAAACAGGGTCAAAGCGCAGTGATCCAATTTTTTTCCATCAGCAGGAAGTTTTCTTGGAACCGCAATTACAGTCGAGTATATATATGGGGCTGAGTGTATGTCACGAAGTTGTTTCAAGAAGAGTTTTCCGATGGTGCAGGGATTTTTACTCTAATGACCATTTCCGGCGCCGTTTTTGTGGATAAAATTAAATTTTCATTTCAATTTAGCTGCCTAAAACTAGGAATTATGAAAAAAACCCAATAGTGTTCGGGAAAGCTAGCTAATTTTGTTGTCTACCCCCTATAATCTAGGTTACTTCTAGGTATCTATAAATTCCCCCACACATACTTTTGTCCTCCAATCGTCGCCACTGCTAATGACTAATTGACCTGGTCATGGCATGTCAGCTGTGCTCACATGTCCATGATTAAATAGGCACGAAGTCTTACTCGTTTCATTGCTTCGGTTTCATTCAATGATACACCATCGCTAATCTCTTTAAAACAGATTTCTCCTAACATACACCGTATCGAGAGAAATTTCAAAGTTCTACCATGTGGAATAACGTCGCTAGAATCACAGCCCCGCTTTCACCACGGTGCATCTTATTTTTCTGAAAATCAACACGGAAAAAGAATCTAAGCAATCTTTTAAGCTTCTCAATGTTGTTATAATTACTAATATAATAGCCCAGATCCTGTGGTAACGCTCTGACGTCACCAACAATAAAACTCGCACCATAGCACTGTGAGACGTTAAACAGCATTATTTCATTGTTAGAGAACTTAAATTTCAGTAATTTTAAATTTAAAAGAGTAATTGCTGTTCTAATTTCAAATTTAATAGCTCTAAAATAGTGAAATGAAATTTGCTAACGATTGATATAAAATTTATCTCGCTATGATCAATAGTTCCCGATAATTTTAAATTATATTAATCCTATATTTCAAATTAATTTCCGTTTTTTAATAGAAAGTAGTAAATTACTTCAGTGGTATATCATGCGCGTGATATAGTTTGGACGCCAAATTGTATCTGAATGCAATCGTGGCGATGTTGTTTTCTTGCCAAGAATTAAATTAGCCACCAGTGACGTGAATCTACCATTCGTTCTCAACCGCGGCCAGTTCCCGTTAATTCCAGCTTACACGATGACTATCAACGAATCGCAGGGGCAAACTTTCGATCATGTTGGAATTTACCTCGATGAGCCTGTCTTTTCACATGGACAGCTCTATGTTGCACTTTCAAGGTCTGGGATTCCCAATCACGTTAAAATTTACAAAAAGACATCTGAAGTACAAGGAAAATTATTAAACAACGAAAAATACTTCGCACGGAATGTTGTTTACCAAGAGGTTTTTTGAATAAAGAAATATTTAAATAATATGTAAATAAAAAAATATTTCCTGTCATAAAACATATGTTTATTTTATTTGTTTTCAATCAATGTTAAACATTTCTCTCGCATATATATCTATTTAAACACGTCAAATTTGAAGGGAAATCTCTCGAATGAAGATGCAATTTGCACCCGTCAAACCATGACGGGTGATTTTCAAGTTAGATAAGAAATCCCTAAATTGTCTCACATTGATGACCAGACAAAAACTTGAATTTCTCATTACTTCAAATCCTGTTGTCAAACGGTTGTAAATGTTGGTTTCCAACATGGATGTTGTAGGAAAAACTCTGAACAACAATTTTTCAATAAGAATAATAATTTATAAGTAATTTAAACGAACTGATTATTTAAAACATAAAGAACGTTAAACGCGAATCTAATCAACCTGCCAAAATAATCTTCAAATTTTTTTCTGAAAATTATATTTTTTAATACATGTATAATTTTACATGTTATTTGATGAAATTGGATTGAATCATACATTACTGAGAAGATTATGATGCAGCTCTAAGAATCTCTGCATTTTGAAGTCTGCATTATATTTGGCAGTCAGTTTTGCACCTGCAATGAAAGAACGTTGAGGAAGGAATGACGGATTTCATTAAATAACATTCAAGTAGCATTGCGATGCATTTCCAAAAGAGAATCATGCAATATATAATACTTTTGTACTTTATGTATTAATATTTTAGAATGTTCATAACCATTGCTCTTTTCAGTCATTTGAAACATATAAAAAGCCTTTTTCCCCCTATTAAAAATAACTCAAACCATTTCCTCTGAGAGTCCCCACATCAGGAGTGACTCGTTAAAAGATTTAAAAAAAAACTGCACTTATTTTAACCCAAAATTTTTATATCTAATGTCAGTGTTCTTTACATTTCAGCGGTATTAACCTCTGCTTCTCCAAAAACTACTCAGATGTGTATTGTACTTTGCAAATCGCATTTGCAGTTTAAATTCCTTAAAAGACTAAGCAATTAATTTGATTAGCAACCAAACCAAGTAGTAGCGATCTCAGTAAAATCCTGTCCAAGCTGTTGCTACGTTTAAAGTTAGCGTGTGAGCACTGGTCAAAATATGCTTGTTTTTCTTTCTAAAAAACAGTTCTATAGATCTGAATAATTGATTCACAACAAAAGAAAGAAATAAAACATTTAGATAGTACGTGGTAGGGAATCGCGCGAATATTAAAGCGAAACTAGCTGCATGGCCCGGCGTTGCACGGGCTACCTCGAATAATTCATCATTCCCTTGCGGAGAGAAGAAGTGAAGTCACGTGACACATGCCCAACATTATCTCCAAAATAAAAGGAAAGAGTGGTTCAAACATTCCGTCCACACAACTCCATCTACATTGCATTGTTGAGGAATCCATATTGCATTGTTGCTGTTTTCAACAACGAAACAGAAACACTCAAATATTTGTTTAAACAATGAAAACGGTTTGAATTGCGCTGCAACAATGAAACGTATTGTCGTAAATTAGTTTTTAATTAATATCTTTTTTACTAATTAAAATTTCGGAATTCAAAATGGATTCCTTGGATTATTTCCCATCTTTTGGTACTTTCCACGCGCTTCTCCGTTCAGAGGTTCGTGAGAAGATAGCCTCACATACATACATACATACACGTCGAATTTTAATAGTGTAGATGATTAAAAAATAAAGAGAAACAATTTGGAAGAGGTGGGAAAAAGGAAGGGGTTAGAAGAGCGCCCTATTCCTGAATTTAACCTTTGATTATGGATATGCTGCTCAGGCCTGCAGCTCCAATGACAGTGTTTTTCCTATTTATACGGCATTTCGACATGCGCACTAACTGATATTTAAGCGTTTCTCAGAGTTGCAGCGGCTTCATCTAAGCGTTCTTTAAACTTGAGTTGAGATTTCGCAGAAACATGATAGGATTTCTCAACCCAACCAGCAGCTCTGCGGCGGCTTCATCTAAGCGTTCTTTAAACTTGAGTTGAGATTTCGCAGAAACATGATAGGATTTCTCAACCCAACCGTGGTGATGGGACATGATTAAAAGTGGTTTTCTCTTTAGCTGTAAAAGATCACCGAATCTCAGTAGCTGAAGTCGGATCAGCCGCCACTGCCCTTTATGATTCTAGCAATATGTAGCTCATCAGTAGATACTACTAAGGGGCGGCTCGTGTATAGGCGCTGAAAAACTGCAACACCCCAACTTTTTTCGGTGTATAAATTCAGTCACTAGTTTACTGGTTTAAATTCGTTAATTGGGCATGTGCATAGCACAATGAACAGAACAGGTGTATTCTTCTAAAATAGTACAAGTTACTTCACTCTTTTTTTATCGTCACGCCGATTCTGCTTACCCAATGGGTGTAAAGCATTTGACGAGTCGGTGGCGAGTTACATGGCTATCGAAATTTGGAAATTGAAAATACTTTTCTGGGGGGACCATTAAGACTAAGCTAAGCATAAAAGATTTAGTTACAATTTTCCATGCGCAATAATCCCGGCGAACCAGCTAGTCGCCAAAGGTAGCTAACAATTTATACAGAAGGCTTATAATATTTTTAAGTTTAATGATTTTTTTCATAAGTATGGGGAGGATTATATTGTATAGGATATTTTATAGTGTGCAGAATTCATCGTATAGAAGACAGAATAGTATAGAGGATTAAAATCAATATGTTAATCCTCTATACATACTGGTGTTATTAATTTTTTCAAAGGTAATTAGTATTATGAATTAAGAAGTTGTGAATCGGAAAAGTGTTTGACTAATTGTAGGAAAAATGAATTTTTTATTAAGGAAATGTGCCTTGAAAAGCCGAGATTCATATAAGAATGCATGGCGTGTTATGGAAAATAATTCAAACATCAGAAAGAAGGTAACATTCAATTTTTGAACTTTAAAACGAATATTCCTTAGCAGAAAAAAAAGACTTGAAATGTTTCCTCACCACAGACCGGACAGCAGTGGCCCGCCACCTCGATGGGGTCCAGGCACATCAAATTGGGGCACGGCTTAAATTTACAGATAGCAGAAAAAATCTGGAAAATACATGTTTTTAATTTATAAGACTCAAAATCAATACGAACACTGTTTTTCTATAACCATTTTTAAATAAATGAGTAAAAGAAACTTATTTTCTATCAATCATGAATTGACAAAGGGTTTAATAAATAAAATATCGCAGAAAGATTAAAAGGGGTGCATGGGCATGCTGAATGGAATGAATTCATGCTGAATTGATGCACTTCAAGTGTGCCAATTCAAATTTGGAATCTATTGCGAATCGTGCAATTGCTACTCTTAACGTTAAGGACAATTCTTTTGCTGTTAGAAATGATTGTTTATTTTTGCTTTATATTTTCATTGGTTATATACATTAGAACATATATATTCTTACATTAGAACTTTATTTTTTTGGTATTTTTGTTAGTTCTTAAACATTGTGTAATTTATTTGCTATCGTTTCCTATTGACAATAGAATTTTTGTGTTCATTTGCACTAGTAAAGTTTGCCTGATAGAAGCTTTTTGAATGTATTGTGTACTTACTAAGATTTTTGTAAATTATTTATCAGGTAACTTTTTATTTTTTATTGATAAACATTGTCTACTTAATAAATATATATATCAGTGTATTGCAAAAACATTAATGTCTAGAAGAACGCAGTATGATTTAGGCTTAAACACTTTCCTTCGCGAATCTTGACAGCCGATGCTTTTAATAACTCATGATTGTTAAATGGAAACTTGAAAACTGTTTTTGTAAAATAATAGCCTTTCTCTTCCGCATTATGATTGTCCCAAACCAAAGATAACTCATATTTTCTGAGGAGTAAAGGTAAACAAGATGTAAGCATAGAGCATAAGATGTTAAATGGCATGCGCATTAGGGTGGATCGATCTTCTATGGAGAAAAAAAAAATATTATTAATCAAAACCTACCTATGCGGAAAAGATGTTCTATGGTATGGAGATTAAGAGAAAAATAAAATAAAAAAATTAAATTTTAGGTTAAGAACCGCCGCAAGGGGGTTGAATTTTTGAAAAAAATGGAAAAATACCTAATTTTGATTATAGGATTTAAAAAAAAAATTATTATTAATCAAAACCTACTTATGCGGAAAGGATGTTCTATGGTATGGAGATTAAGAGAAAAATAATAAAAAAAAATCAATTCAAAATTTAATACTGTCGCAAGGGGGTTGAATTTTCGAAAAAAATGGAAAAATTCTGAATTTTGATTATACGATTTTAAAAAAATATTATTAATAATCAAAACTTACTTATGCGGAAAAGATGTTCTATGGTATGGAGATTAAGAGAAACATAATAAAACAATTTAAATTCTAAATTTAATACTACCGCAAGGGGGTTGAATTTTCAAAAAAAAAAAAAAATGGAAAAATACTTAATTTTGATGATTGATTATACGATTTTAGATTCGAAATAATTGTTTTTTTTAAATATAAATAACCAAAAGTGATGATTAATGAGTAGTGAGTAGTATAATGTACATTGCAACATTTTATGACTCAGCTCCCCCTCCCCACACCGTCAAATCAGTCCGGTTAAACAACTAGAGCAGTAGGCAATGACTTTTCGTGCTTTCAGAATTCTTTGAAGGGCTAATTCCCTTATGTGATCTTTGTCGTCAGCTAGCATTGATATCAGGACATTTTCTGGATGGCCAAAAAATCAGTTTCTTTTAATAACAGGGTCTATGACATCCTTCAAATCATTTGAGAAATAACGCGATAGAACGATTGACTGATGCAAATGCTGTGACTCATAAATTATGGTTTCGTTTTGATCTTGAACCACATAGACGCATAGACTTTTGTAATGAATGTCATTAATGTCAGTAAAGCCTCAGATGAATTTTCGTGAGCTACATTGAGCCTGAGAATTCTGTTCGCGATTCTAAGCCACCTTGAGTGGCAAACTTTTCCAGGATTTATCTTCGACAGACTTTCTCTGCAATGTTAGCAGTTTATGACTTCACAAATTTCCATTAAGTACAGTTGATCAGTGCTTAAGTCTTTTTTGTTAGTCACTTCACATAGCGTGTATTTTATTGGCGCGGATGAAACTACAGATAGTTTCACGCATCCGCCCAACGATTTTCTTATTTCGCCAGTCAGGCTTCTGGGCCCAGTTGTGGTTCTATCCACGTGCGCGAAAAGATGACGTAGTGGAAGCTCGTTGGCGTGTAACTGGCACACAAAGCCATTGCTGATGAACGATTCAGGATCAGTTCCATGTTACGTATAATAGCACCAGCGCTACCGGCACCTGTGTTGACAGATGTTCCGTCGCAACCAACTTTGTTATCTATGTCATTGTCAACGCGCCCGACCAG
>BGPR01005616.1:8261-91177 GCA_013235015.1 Araneus ventricosus | reverse complement strand
ACCTTTGTGATAACCCTTTACCCTTGCTGACGACAAGGTTTTCAAAACCTTTTAGACAAGCTTTCTTTGCTATCTGGGAAGGCGCTTAAAAATCTACAATACTGATTTTATTTTAATTTTGAACCGAAAATGTATTTAAATAAAATTTTTAATGTGTTAAACGTAAAGATATTATTAGGGTTTGTAACTAGACAGTAATCGATTTTGTAATGTTAAATAAAAATGTATATGTCGTTTCAAAAAATATCCATACAGAGACTATTAGTGAAAAAAAAAATCGTAAATTATGAGCGTAATAGAAGTTATCTGCAATGCGGAAGCTTACTTGTAAAATCCTGTTTTGAAAAGACGGTGATTTGGAAAATTGCAAAGCGTTAATCAGAGAACATGCTACTTTTTTTTGCTCATCAATTATTGTATTAGATACGTATATTGTATATTTTCGTTGGACCACAGGCTCTCAGATTTCTAGTTATAGTTCTGATGGGGCACCAAATTACTCTAACACAGGGCGCCAAAATTTATGAAGACGGCCCTGAGGGAGATTCTAAAATCACGGGACAAATTTTGAGGGTAAATCAGGCTTAGTTTAGTTTAGTTATACTAATGTCCCGTTTTGAAGCAACACGAAGGCTATTTTGGGACGGATCTCCTCATTTAGAACCTGAGTCAGATGACGAGAACGATACCTGAGTTGGTACACCTTTTCCAAACTTTCCACCACACTATCGGTTGGTTAATTAAGGCCTATTTGAACAAGTCATTTTTACAGTTGGACATGGGGTATCAAATGCAGACAGGATTACTAAGGTAGGGGTTCTTTTTCAATGAATTAAGCAAAGTGGAAAGATATAAATACGAAATAAGGGAAGTTTTAATTGCGAAAGATTTAAAAATACAAGAATAATAACAAACAACTAGGAGGAATAAGAATCTGTTGGATGACGTCATCAGAGGCCTTCATCCGCGCAGATTCAAAACCTATAGAGTAGGTTTTCTGTAGGGGAAAAAGACTTCAAGGTCTAAATTTAATTTGAATTTTCCTCTAAGGCCTGAACACATTCAGGAACAAATTGGAAAGAAAAACATTTATCCACAAAGAAGAAATTCAAAACAGTCTTTTAAATATAGTTTCATTCACAAACGCTTCGAGCCAAACCGCCCAGATAGCTAAGAAGGTTGCGGAAAGGTTGCCATTTCACTTTCCATAGACTGTCCGCGAAAGCATTTCTGCGCAAACCGTTTCGGAAACCATACCAGCAAAATTGACGTAAGAAAGCTTTTTATGAACCACCTGTCCCATCTTTTTGTAGCCCCGTCCGGTATAGTGGTTAGTGTGCTTGCTTTCCAATTCTATGAACGCGGGTTCGATCCCTCACTCGGAGGAATTTCAAGTTTTGTCACAATCTACAACGAAATCGTACAAGTTCAATTAAAAATTAAATTAATCAAATTAATTAAAATAAGTAATCAAGCTTTGATTAATTAAGATTCCTAATTGATCTAATTAATTGACATTCCAGATAACTTTAAGTTAGACTAAGATTACGTCAGAAGGGGATAAAAAAGGGGGTGGACCCCTCTGTAGGAGTACGGCTTCGGGGGGGGGAAGGGCCTATTTTGTCCGCCTAAGGAGAATCTGCAGATAGCATAAGTTTGATTTTGACTTGTCGCCTTAAAATTTGTGCGCGTAAACTTGAATCAGACTTGTAGCAAGTTCGATGTGACAATAACGCCACCTCTTTCGCAAATCAAACTTAGCGCAATTCTTTTGCAAACAAGCTTCCGCAAAGATACTTAATAAAGAGATAATTATCTTTGTCTCTGTTTTAAAAAAACATCCGATTTTTAATAGCATCTCCTAGACCTAATTCTTTTTATTAATTCAATAAATCAATGATAATTTGTAGAAAAAATAACTTTTTATAAAAAAAAATTTTTTGAAACATTTTTCCATCTTTACTAAATATATCTTCCCTTGTTAAAGAAAAACTATGTCGCCTTTTTTTCTTAATGTTGAAATTTTAACGTTTATAAAGTCAAAATTAAAATCTAAAAAACGATCAGTTTGTTGAATCAATAATAACTAGACGTCCCATTTAAAGTAAATTACTTTAACTCTAAGGTTCATAATTTATTCTACTGGCAAAAGTAGGTTGATAGCGAAAATCGCTCTCTTTTTGACTTCAAATCATATTCTAGCTCAAAAAATTAGAACAGAAAATAGTTAAAAAATAAATCAGTACTATAGAAGTAGAGATCCGAACGATGCTATGCGAAATCTATCTTCACTCACAGAGTTCAACTGGTCCGTAATGGTAAGGATCTCCGCTTCGGAGTCGCTGAGTTCTATCCCAAGTTTGTGTTCGTGTTCTGTTTTTGCTATAATTTGGTAATGAGTTTGACACGGCAACCGACTTGTCGCAAGTTCTTTTATGGTGACTTCAGGCTTTGTTAACTTGCTGCAAGTTCTACCGCAAGCTGCACTCTGTCACGATCAGAATTTGTCGCAAACTTGCACTCTTGTCATGACAAAATTTGTGGCTAAGCTTGCTCCAAACTAAAGATGCCTATCTGGGTAACAATCTTGAAAGATCGACAAGCTCGAGAGGATACATTCTGAGACCAAGCTTTGTAATAAAATTTGGGGAAATCTTACTAAAAAAACCCTTACAGCAAATCTTGTTTCTTGTTTACTAGCGAACCCTTCCGCTACCTTTCCGAAATGTTCAACCTTTGTCATGGAAACCTTCGTGACAACCCTTTACCCTTGCTGACGACAAGGTTTTCAAAACATTTTAGATAAGCTTTCTTTGCTATCTGGGAAGCAAGTAAGAAGAAGAAAAAAAATACGAATTTTAAAAATAATTTTAGTGAGTTCTGCAATTTTAGGACGAGTCACCACTGCCTTTAGGTAAAAAATAAAACGCACAACGCTAAGAGCAAATAATTTAATGTTCTTGTCCGATATTATTCTATTTTTCAGTTTTATGTTAAATTTTATTTTTTCAAGTTGTCCTTTCATTCTTTATCAAGTCGATAGTTGCAACTATCTGCCGAAGAAAGTGAGTAGCAATGTGCGTCATAGGCAAATTTTTTTCAATCCATGATGATTGGATGATGCACTATAGACAAACATTTTCATTTCGCAGTTTTTATAAGCTTTTATTCAACTTGACTGTCATGTCCTCAAATCTTGAGATCGATTTCTTACCCACTTCCAAACGAGCTACAGCTTTGAAATTTAGCACAGTAGTGAGTTTCCGGTGACAATACAATATTATACAAAAAAATGCAATCTACACCTATTTTAAACCTAACAAAATGATATTAAAAGTTTAGCCCTATATTTGGGCGATAAAGTTTGGAAGATGGTAACCTCACATTACGTAGGGTTTTAGCAACACCCGGCCCTGCATCGATGAATGATGTAGCTCGTGTTTGTACGCGTCTTGGGTTTACTTTATATTAGAATTCGCAAACAACCAGATTTTTTTTTACTTTGTGTGCGCCAAACGTTTCGCACTCAAAGCTAAAAGAGAAAGTTGTGTAGAGATCGATTTTTTCTATTACATTGTTGATAATAATTGTAAGTTATCACGTAATATATTACGGATTTATATTTCAGAGGGTTAATGTCATTAAATCATTTTAAAAATGTAATTGTACATATGTATATAATAATTTTAATATGTGTTTTATATTGGAGAATTCAATAATTGAATTTGGTTTACTCTGCCTAACATGTCGTGTGTATTCGTGTCAGCCATCACTAAAAAGTAGAAAATAAAATAAATAAATAAAAATTTAAGGTATAAGCTTTTATTCAAAATACACTTTAAACGAGAAAATACGTTTACACATTATAATTTCGTTAAAATGAACTCAAAAGTAAAAAATAATTTTTCTAATTACAATAAAATGCATAGTTCGAATAAAAGCGTGGGCGCCTTTACCTTCTAGGAATATTCCATTTGTTTAAGGAAATATACACAAAAAATAAGGTGTTATATAAGGCAAACCACGCATTTTATTGTACTTTTATTCGAACCATGCATTTTATTGTAATCAGAAAAATTATTTTTTACTTTTGAGTTCGTTTGACGAAATTATAATGTGTAAACGTATTTTCTCATTTAAAGTGCATTTTGAATGAAAGCTTATACCTTAATTTTTTTTAATTCTATGCTGAATAAATTTGCATTTCTGCAGAAAACATCTCCATGTAAATTTGTGAGAAGCCCCCTTTAAATTTAAAAATTAATATATATCTGCAAGTTTTACGGAGAGAATCGTGACACTTAGTTAAAACATTGATGAGTGTAAGAGAAACATTTTACTCATTGACACTTTTGCTCTATGGGGAACGTATAAAAATTTAATTTTCTTAACATTTTATTTTCCAACTTCCACAGGAACCAAATTGTTTTCGCACAAATTCCTACCTTATTTCATTAAAATTTGTAATTGTAAGTTTACGTCTAGGTGCAATATTTGAGGAAATAAATGCTTGTTCCACTCTTTTGGGAGACCCTTGTACGTAATAAATTTTTTTGGGCTAATGTAGTATTTGTACTCCTGTTCTACAGACTGATGTTCTGAACCTTTCTGTCAACATAAATTCATCGCATTCTCGGGAATCGGAGGTGGGATTTAAAGGATATCTTTTCAACAAGTTTGTGTTTCTGAGCTTTACAAAAATTGGTGTTTTGATCCTTTCTGCCATCACAAATTCATCTGGTCCTCGGAATTAAAGTTTTGAATAATAAGTTCGCATGTTCTCGAAAGTCATTAATCTGTCACTTGCACTTTCAATAAATAATATCGGAAGCAGTATTTTTTTCTTTTTTTTGCCTGTACTTTTTACACAGAGAAACTGAGTAATTTGCAAGATATGTGTTGGAATAATGCAGCCGTATTGTGAAAGAGAAATGCAAATAACATACAAATTTGAAATGTTGGACGCTTGTGTGTTCACGATCACAATATACTATTTTAATATTTCCAAATCTTAATTACCATTTAATTCATTAATATAATTAAATATAGATTTCATACAAGTGGCGCCACCTGGTAATAAATTAGAGAAAAACTGATAACAAGATTCAATAATATTCATAATAATTAATTATAAATTAAAGACTAAAAAGTAGAAAATGATTAAAATAAAAAAATTCTACTTTATAGCAGCTAATAAAAGTGTGTTGTTAAAAACTTTTATTAACAAAATTTATTATTTATTTTTCAGGTTGGGGAGTTTACGTTTAAATCTGGGAACGAGATCTCCCCTCTTAGTGAAAAAGTCTCAGCATGTTGACATTTCCTTTCTTATCTGATGAAAAGCAGACGATTTTTTTCCTCTCCTAAAAGTGCATACATTAAAAAACGATAATAAAAAAATTCTTCATTGCACAGCTTTTTCCTTTCAGTCTTCTCTCACAAACAATTCTAAAAATACAGTCGGACCTCTATTTAACGAAGTCGTTAAAGCCCGAGAAAAAGTTCGTTATATGGAAAATTCGTTAAATAGAGATTCACCTTTTAAAATACTTTAAACCACACAAAACAGATTTTAAATTCATAAATACTAAATATTATTAAAAAAGTAATTAATCACACCTTTATTTTGTAAATTAATATCTATTTGTTTTATATATCTTACCCATCAAAAATAAAACTGCGAGGTAAACAAGAATAAAACAAAACATTGTCCGGGAATACACTGTATTTTCAATTTAAAAAATAATTTTATATTAAAATTAATCAATTTTAGCATTTCATCATACTAAGGTTTGTTGATTTCTGCATCATGATCATTTCCATCTTCACCTTCGTCTTCATCGCAATTCATTGCTGTATGGTTTTTATTTTTCACACTGTCCACTTCAAAAATGCCTAAGCCACATCTTCATAGACACATGCTTTTAAACGTTTTGAACAAGAATTCGATGAATCATAATTTTGTATCTTACCACGATTTTTTTATTATGGTTGATAAGCTGTTTGGAGGAATACCAAATTTTAAAGCAATATCCTTTTTTTCATACCTTTATCCACCTCATGAAGAAATAAATTTTTTTCTGTGATGCTCAAGCACTTTCGCTTTGACATTTTCCAGCTTCAAGGTCATTGATCACCATAAAATGTGTTAAAAGAAAGAAAAAGTTTGAAATGTTTAGAAATATTTTGAGAAATAGGGAGAAAAAAAAAATATTGCATCACAAGAAAAAGTTCGTTAAATAGAGAATGCACTTCGCTATTTGGAGGTTATTTTACGAAGAAATTCGCAAAATGTTCTTGGTTCCAAGAAAAAGTTCGCAAAATAGAGAAAGTCGCAAAATAGAGGTTCGTTAAATAGAGGTCTGACTGTATTTAATCTATATATATAAAACTCAATGCATGTATCTTTATTCCAGCATCATTTCCGAACGGTTAAAAGGATTTTGATGAAACTTGGTACACATGTTCCTCATTAACCCATTTGAAGTATAGGTGTAAATAAACCCTAACACAGTCTCTCAATGTAGGGTGGGGCAAAGTCTCCAAAATAAATGTAACAAATAGGCCGATTGACTTGCTTGGCGATTTCGATGTAATTTGATACCAGATTTGGCGCCAAGAGAATATCGCTAAAGGTAGATTTATCGTTACAAACAATAATGTTATACACAGGTTTCACTGTATTATTTTTATTTTAAATTTATTTTACGCGGAATGGCAACAAAATGATAGTTGTTAAAATATTATTGAACGAAGAAAAATAGGTAAATGAAATAAAAAGAAAAAAATTATATGGAGGCCTTTCTAGGAGGGTGCCATTTTTTTTTTTTTTTTCTCTTGACCGAATCAGGTCGGCAATAACTTTTGCCCGTCTTTTGTTGGCAATCTTCATCTCTTTTTTTGATTACGGGTTGAAAAGAACTATGGAATGAATAGGGAATAATAGCCTTTGTTGCTGAAAATCCCCAAAATCAAATCAAATCGAAATAAAAATTTTATGAAGTTGAATATTTGGTCGACTGCCCTACTAATTTATAATTTGAATGGGTAAAATTTAAATACGATTGCTACGGAGACCGACAAGAAGATAACCGAATTAGGCATGGATTTTCTGATTTATTATACGTCCTAAAGTGATATTAATCTTTATTTTAAGACAACTGAAATTTTCCGTACTATCAAAATGTCGATGTTTCAATTATATCCTCATAGAATAGGATACAATTAACCGATTCCCGAAAGGAAAATATGCATAGATTCGAAAGCTCATAACTTAGGATTCAAAAATGCAATGAAAAGGATACAATATAATAAAATATCTATTAGTTTGCACTTAAATATATAGTTTTTGCATTATTCTCAAAAGAAGTTTTTTTGTTTTTTAATTAGGTACGCATGGTGTAAAATTTTCATTGTTGAATTTTATATTAAAATATATCTGTAAGCATTATGCATTTGCGAAACCTTTTTTACTTATTTCTGGCTAGTAGTATATCTTTATGATACTTTTCTTAATGAAAAATATCATAATTTTTCAGATTTTCAAGTTATATGATATTCAAAATTTTAAAATAAAAATTTTGAGGGGTGTAATAAGATGAAAATAAGTTCAATGTAAATCGCGTATTGTGCCGACTTTGGTGCGATTTTATGTAAAATCGCTTTTTCTAAGAGTATTTGTGGTTATGTATTTGCAGATAATCGCATCACAACACATTTTCTACCAGGAAAACAAATACTTTGAGATACAAGTATGCTTATATTTTTTCATAATGTAAACCTCATATTCTTGTTATATATGTTTTCATGTTAGCTACTGATCCCGCACTTTGACTTGCGCTTCTGTTTGACACAGTGGCGAATTCAGGGGGGGCTATCAGGCTGCAACCCCCCCACCACCACCACCCAGAGCTAAGCCAGAAATCTCGATTTTATTTAAAATCACTTCAACTGTTTGTTTTTAATTTCCCTTTTTTAAAAAATAATAAAAACTTGACAACATTGCTTTCTGGTTTGACAGGCTCGAAAATTTTCCTACTTTTCTAGTCATTCTAGTTGTACTTGTAGCGTTGATGTGGTAGAAGACATTTTTTGGCTAGTTACTTCACTGCATTTTTTATTAAATTATCGCAAATATTGTAGTGGGTTTTTTTTATCATTATTATTCTTATCGTCAGGTGAGTCAAGTCTGTAAAGTTAGTGTTTTGGTTTACATAAGCCATGAGGTTTGAGATTCATCACAACGATACATTTTTATGATCTCAGCCCTTCATCATGGATTCGTCACTGGTTTGACATTTACTATGTAATTAGATGACCCCTTCTTTATACTCTAGTTAACCCTCTGATAGCAGGTGTGGTTTATAAACCACATATATAACAAAGTACTAGCAGTTTTTTCACAAGGTTTTGATAAGAAAATGACCGGGCTATGCCAGGTAATATGCTAGTATATTATAAAATTGTGTAATAAGCAGTACAGGAGCATGCTACTAAACCTGTGTTGGTTCGAGATGTATTTACATGCACAGGAATGGATAAACTCTGTCCAATAACTGCATACCTTCTATTTTATTGTATTTTTGAGTTATCATATTCAACCAAAGACATATAATTCCTTTTTTTTTTTACTGGATTTAATTCCTTTTTTTTTTTTGTTTTTTTTTTTTTTTTTACTGGATTTAGGAACGTCTGAAATCTGAAAATTCATCGTAATCTTGAGGTTGATTTTTTTTTTTGTCGATTACAGCACTCTCTCTAAATATATGAGAAAGTAAATAACTAAAAATATTTTTCATTCTGAAATCGTTCCAAGCAAATATTTAAGTAAACTCAGAGTTGTCTTAAATAATTAATTCACAGGAAATCATTAATAAGAACTCCAAAACTTTCTTGAAAATTTTATTGATAAATTTACATCTTCATTTTGCATTCACAAATATACATCTACAAAAATTTTTCACAACACTAATTTTCTAAAAACTAGGAAATTTACATTTATACAAAATTGTCATGTTACTAAATTACATTCTTTGGCTTTTGTTAAGCTGGGTATCTACTTCACATTCTTTGAATAGCAGTTTACAGAACACAAGAAATCAAGGAATACAGTGACTATATATAAAATGTTTTATTATTACATTTTTAGAATAAGAAAATTAAGACTTTTTAAAATCATTTAAAATGAAATATTAGTTTTAGAACAACAAATGATATGAGACAGTTTACAATTATTCAGAAATTATTTTACAGAATCTTTGCTTTGTACAATCCATCAAATAACAGCACTAATAACTATAATAATAGCACAATAACTATACACTAATTGAAGCAAATTAGAAATAATTTTTAAAAAATTAACAAGTCTTAACAAAAAAGGCAAGAAGTCAGTTGAAAAATCCACTTTCACATTTGAAAATTTGGCAGTTATGAAACACAGATTTAAAATAATATTCTAAAATTTAATAATAGATAAAGGCAACCATCTAAAGCTACTACAAGTGGGCAAAATAAGTTTAGTTAAATGAAATCCATTATTTTTCTGCAAATCCTTATCACACAAATATGGACCTTTGTATATTTTTTCCCCTTGCAAAAACTTGAGTAGCATTAATTCTACATTTCAAATCAAAATGAAATTGTTACATTTGAGATTAAAACATCCATAAAATGACAAAACATAATAATAAAATTGAAAAGTTATCGATACACACTGGCCATATATATGAAAATTTTAACAATCGATTCAATTTCAACAAGTTTCCAAAGCTATTTTAATGTCTTTCAGCTGCTATTTTTTACTGTTTTTAATATATCTGCAAAGCTGAAACTTAATTCTGTAGAACTATTACATGAATTTATGAAGAATGTAAATTCATTTTAAATCATCATAATCAAAACAAAACAAAGTTAAAAAAAACCTCAAAATGAATTAACCTCTTAACTGCCCCGGGCATATGTATACATCTTTATAAAATATCCTTCTCTATAGTTTGTTATTAACCATATAACTACACCCACTGCTTTGGAATGCAACAAATTGACCTTGAACAGGGTTTGACCTTGGACATGCCCATGTCTTTGAATAGGGGAGAGGGTTATAAAAATCTGCAGTTGTCAAGTTCATGTTCAAGTAGATTAGATTGCTTTCCCTCTTTTGTTGCGATTTCATGTTGCATTCTGCAATTGTATTTTTAAATTTTTTATTTCATATATACCTTTTGAATGAATATATGACACATTGAGTATACATCTTTATAAAATGTCCTTCTCTATAGTTTGTTAATAACCATATAACTACACCCACTGCTTTGGAATGCAACAAATTGACCTTGAACAGGGTTTGGCCTTGGACATGCCTATGTCTTTGAATAGGGGAGGGGGATGCTACTGTAAGAGTGACATAAAAATCTGCAGTTGTCACTTAGAGTACATTCAAGTAGATCAGATTTTTTCCCCTCCTTTGTTGCAATTGCATGTTGCATTCTGTAATTGTATTTTTCAATTTTTTTATTTTATATATATCTTTTGAATGAATATATCCAACATAGTGAGTTGGATGACTATTTTCCACCAACTTCAATATCCAAAACTCTGTAATTTAAATTCTGGATTTTGTGATTTTTCCATCATAGCAATAAACATTTTTTAATTGCAAACTGTGTCATTGATCTTCTCCATATGCACCATATCAATATCCTCATATATGAGAAGACTGGGAAACAGATTGCATAATATTTCTTCGGCAGTTAAGGCGTTAATTGATGATTTATAATATGTTTTTATAAGAGATCATGCTGAGTAATATCACGTATTTAAATTTTTGAAATTGAGTGAAAAAAAAAAACAACAATGATGTTTGTTCAAAATTAATCTGATGTTCTATCATTTCAAGCATTTTCAGGTTAATTTTTTACAGTCATCATAATCTGATCTTAAAACAAACAAAAAACACAACTGAATTTGTAAATGTGTGCTATCGACTTAAAAAAGAAAAGGGGGGAAAAAATGGAGAAAAATGATTTAATTTCATAAAAAAATAAATACTTAAGTTTATGAAATAAATGTAATTTCAAAAGAATATGCTTGCAGGTTCAATATTTTGAGCACAAAAGAATGCTTGCGTGCATAATAAATATTCAAATTTTTCTAATATTTCATTAGTTTTTGTGAATTTTATAAATTTTAAAAGCAGCCAAAGTAGTTAAAACTATTTAAATTAATAGGTATATACAAAATTAAATACGCAAATTTAAAACAGTTTTTAAGACACAATCAGAACTTTTCATTTTCAATTTTTTCACACGAAATATTATTTGTACTTTAACACCGGCCGTCTTACTTGTCAATAAAGTAAAAGCTTAGCGTATAAAATTATTAGCTTTCTCTAGGAATATAACAGACACAAGCAATGACATCAAATGAAATTGCAGAAAAGAGAAGCGAAGAATTAAATTTTTGGAGCGCTGCTATCTTTTGTTTCCGCCTTTTTCAGAGCAGCTTTACTGAAACCTTGAATAGAGCTTAGCAGGGCTGCTCTGCCACCTGTTGCTCCATTCGTGGCAGCGGCTGGCATGGGAGGTGGAGGAGGCGGGGGTGCTGCGACTACTGAGGACGTCTCCAGAGGAGGAGGAGGTGGTGGAGGTGGGGGTGGTAGAGGGGAAGAAGGGGTTGGCGGGTTGCTGTTATTAACTGAAGTACCTGCAAAATAACAGAAATTATTAAATGAAATCAAAATGCAGTTATCAGATAAGGTGAAGAAGAAATAGCCTATATCTACTAAAATACAGTAGAACCTCTATTATCTAAGCCAGAAAATCGAATTGTGCTTTTCATTTTTTTTAATAAAGTCAACAAATTTCTTAGACAAGGGTATCAAAGTTGGCACTGGAGCTGCTTTTCATGATGGGAAGACTTGTAAAATGTTATTATCAGGAAGTGATCGTTTATAACTCAAGAAGTTATTTAGAGAAAAACATAAATAAAAAGACAGTTTGCATTCTTAAGCACTTCAATAGTGATGTGAGCAAATTTCATGCATTTTCATGAAAAACTGGCACTGTAGAAGTGTCGGAAATTTTGCAATGTTGAGCGAGGGGCGTTCTTTTGGGGATATTCTTAAAGAACTAGAAAATCACCCATCATGGTATGACGGGTGCAAATTGCCTCTTCATTCGAGAGATTTCCCGTCAAATTTGGCATGTTTAAATAGATATATATGCGAGAGAAATATTTAACATTGATCGAAAACAAATAATAAAATAAACATCTGTTTTATGACAGGAAATATTTTTTTTTATTTACATATTATTTACACTTCTTACAAAGCACTTCTCTGCCTGTCAAACGTTGCCAAAAAATATTATCAAACTATATCATCACGATTGCAATAAATAATCAGATGCATCGTGGCATCCAAACTATGTCACGCGCATGATATACCACTGACGTGATTTACTACTTTCTATTGAAAAACAGAACTTAATTTGAATTATATGATTAATATAATTTAAAATGTCTCGGGAACTATTTATCATAGCGAGATAAATTTTATATCCAATCGATAGAAAATTTTATTTCACTATTTAAGAACTATTAAATTTGAAATTAGAACGACCATCCCTTTTTTAAATTTAAAATTACCGAAATTTAGTTGCTCTAACAATGAAATAATGCTGTTTAATGCCTTGCAGTGCTATGGTACGAGTTTTATTGTTGGTGATGCCAGAGCGTTACTGGATCAGTAAGAGACAGATCTGGACTATTATATTAGTAATTATTGAGAAAATGCAAAGAAAACAGCGAAAATCAGCAACATTCAGGATTCCTCTTATCCAAACTAATTAATGCTTCAAAAGAATGCATACAAGAAGTACGATAACTAATAAGAGAGCTTGTTAATATGTGTTAGCACTTGTAATCTTATTTTTATGATTTCAAATAAAGAATTTTAGGAACTCTTTTGAAAGAAAAAAAAGTCCCGATTTATAATTTAGCCTCTATCAACCGAGTTTTCGATTACCCGAGGGAATTACGGTCAGAGTCGGCTCAGATAATTAGGGTTCAACTGTAATTATACGAAATCTTACAAATTATGCATTCGAAAACAAATTCATTCTCTTAATAATGATGCTTTTTATAAATGTAAAACAGAAAATAAACTTCAAAAAGTTGCACCAATAGTAAAAAGAAAGAGAAAAATAACAGAAGTTTTCTTATCAATAACAAAATATGCACATATGAAGAAAACAAATAATGGCAAGCACTAAGCTGCATCAGTAAAAATAATTAGAATAAACTTTAAGGAAAAGTAGATATTCTTCAAAAGCTACGTACTCACCAATTAAGAATAGCACATATGACTAAATAAGAGCAATACAAAGCTTCAAATTTGTAGTAAAAGAAAAGTTTAATTGTAAAAAACATGATTAAAATAATTGGGCATTTTACTTTCATGAAGTTTGATGGGGAAAAAAGAACAGAATATAAATGAAGTAAACTAACTTTAAATATTAGACATATTTTTAAAACAGGAAAAAAGCTTCATGTGCATCCTTTCATTCTCTCTGAACTATATTATATAAATGTTATATTACACTCTAAAGTTGGTCCAATAGCTAATTTCTAAACCATTAGGGTTAGGCATACACAGTAGAACCCCGCTAATCCGAAATTCTGGTTAATCCGAACCGATTTTATTTTCGAAAATTATATGTAATTGAAAAGATTACATGAAAAGATTTAAATATACATACTAAAAACAAAAAGTACTTTTTCGGCATGCATAGTTTTGTACACATTGAAGAAGCTAATGCAATTCGGCGGAAGATAAGGTCACTTCATACAGGAGCACATCCATTATTTTAATGAAAAGGGGGAATATATTCTCTTTCTATTGCTTTTGAATAATAGAATTCAAGAGATAGCAGTACTGAGTACTTATAACTTACATTGTTTTTAGCACACATCTTTTTCTTTTCTATTTTTATCAGAATTTCGGGTAATCCGAATTTTTTGTAATCCGAACAGGCACCGGTCCCAATTAGTTCGAATTAGCGGGGTTCTACTGTACTTCCAGTTGGAAAAATACTTTAAATGACAAAGATTTATATTTTATGCTGTTTAAGTCAATAAAAGTACTACTAAAAAAATTACGAAGTCCAAATTTTTATACAGTCCCCCCAGTCTTGTCCAATCAATACGGCAACAAAAGAGTGAAACATTTTTGTTTAAAAGATTTGTGTATCAAAAATATTTTGATAAGTATGACTATTTATTAAAATATTTTTGACGCACAAACCTTTTAAACAAAAAAAATAATAATAACTCTTCTGTGCAGCTAAATCCAATGATGACCAAGTTATGAAGCTTTGGATTTCATTATTTTAAGCCAATCAATGTATGCCTCGAGCAAGCATTGCACATTGATTGGTAGATCTTCCTCGAGGCAGCCACTGAAATTATCTAAAATAGTGATATAAAGCTTCATAATTCAGTCAGTTTTAGTTGTAGAAGAGAGGAACTTTTTTATTTAAAATGCTAATAATGTGAAGAATATTATATTATATATGACTCATAGGATCAAGGAACTGTATACATTTATTGATTTGAACAACATAAAATATAATTCTTTATGTCATTTAATGCGTTTTCCCAACCTGAAGTATATACGCTTGGTTTAGAAATTAACTATTGGGCCACAATTAGGATGGACGACCTGTACATATAGTTGTTTGCTTATGCTGAACAGTTTTATAGATGTTAATTGTCTTATAAAAAATGCCCAATACAGAAAATACTGTAATGAGCAATAACAAAAGCTATTTTCAAAAATACGGTATGATATACTTGATGCAACATTGTAAAAAATTATGAGTTTTTGATCCTAAAATATCAAACTCATTCAGAGAGAATGGGAATTTAAGCATTTTGTAAAAGTTAAGCTATTCTATAGAAAAACTGCTTTTAGATCTTGTTTTAGAAACCCATTCCACCTTGTCGTAACAAATAAAATTAACCCCCAACATTTTTTTTACAAAGAAAACAAAATCTTTTTGCACTTTAACAAGGTTTTCCAATATCAATTAACAATATACATTTTGTTGCAGCTGTAATTTATTCCCCTTCTTTGCAAAAAAAAAAAAAAATAGCATGTGACTTCTATCTTCAATGTTTCAAAATTATATGATGAAACATGTCATTTTCCTGTTTTAAAATACAAAAAAAAGAGACACACAAAAAGACACCACCTACAAATGCTCCTTGGAAGTCATGAATGTTAAATGCAATTGTGCAGGGATGGCCTCAAATGACAGGACCTGGATGATACAGGGGCAGGCATGACATAGAAACACAAGGAGTGGCATCAGAGATTAGCATTGAGGGGTACAACAGTCAAAATGGAAGCTCATTACTTAGTTAATTAACAAAAGATTAAGCATTGAGAAATATATAATAATTAGTTAAGATATCAATCAAATACAATCGAATATTAGTTTGGGTAACATTAAAAATTTATAGAAAAACCCTAAAAGATAATAGCAACATTCCTTGTAAAGGACGAAATAATAATTTTAAGCACACTTTCATAAAAGCGGACAGATATCACAATATTGTTCTCAACAAAAAAACATGAATAAATGTATAAAAAGACTTATTGTATGTAATAAATTGGCAATACTGTTTAAATTCAGCTTTATATACAAATGGTGAGCCTAAAATGAAAGTGGGATTGTGATTCTAGCAGCATAGTCAACACAGTAGAACTTTGAGAATTCTATGGTGGCTGGCTTTACATGTCAGGAGAAATCTGGTATAAAGTGGTTAGCAATGTTGTGTCACTGCATTCTACCAATGAGTGATAGATGAATTGAGTGAGAGTTATTTGAAATGCAATATTTAAGTTTCGTTAGCTGTGATGCATCATACAGAATTGTATCACTGGCATTTTAAAATTTATGTCTTTATATATTTTACTACCTGCCAAATGCAATAAAATAATCACTTTTTTATTAATCTTACTCAAGTTATCGCGGGCGAAACTGCTACAGGGAATACTATAATTAATGCGAAATACAAAAATAGAAACTAATTTAAACGGGCGAACCAGTTGGTCGCCGAAGGCGGCTAGTGAAGAATATATATGGGACTCAGAGTATGTCTTTAAGAGTAATTTTCCGATGGTGCAATGATTTTTACACTAATGACTAAATGTGATTGACCTTCCTGGTATGTTTGCCGTGCTTACATGTCTA
Source organism: Araneus ventricosus (assembly GCA_013235015.1). Classification (NCBI taxonomy): domain Eukaryota; kingdom Metazoa; phylum Arthropoda; class Arachnida; order Araneae; family Araneidae; genus Araneus; species Araneus ventricosus. The sequence continues at coordinate 74,924 of BGPR01005616.1, read as the reverse complement.
TGATTAAAATCATTGCAACATTATAAAACTGCACTATGTGACATACACTCAATCCCACACACATGCCAACTGCAAATATCTGTTACACTAACACATTCTGCTGACAAAAATAGGATTACTGCACATTCAGCCTGTTGAAAGAATCAATGACACAATGTTATTTGTTTTGTTGCTTTTGTTTCACTCAATGGCACAGCACCACTAACTGCTTTACACCAGATTTCTCCTGATAAATGCAGCCAGAGAAAACTCAAAGTATTACCTATTGTTTTACTCAGTCATAGTCCCACTTTCATGTGGGCATGCTATGTACATGGTGAACACAAAGTCTTTCCCCGATTATAAAAATTTAGTGTGCAAAAACTATTATCCTTACACAAATATTTTTTTGTGTGTATTGTAAATATCATAAGGATGTTTATGATAAAAATTCCTGACTTTCCGAAAGTGTTTTTTTTTTCAGAAGTACTACAATTTTTATTTATGGAATAACTAACGACCTGTGTGTAGTGCTTATAAGCTTTTAAAAATGCATCATGTCAAAAATTCATTTTTTTGAAACAATATTACTCCTATTCCATTTTTTTTCTGATGTAGAATACCACAAATTTTATTGATGGCATAGATTGCTTGAAATTTCTCTTAACTTCTCATTGTTAAGAATTTGTGTGAAATTTTAAATTGCAAGAACAGAATTTATTCTGGATTAACAGGACATATTATTAAAGTTTCTACAGAAGAATGTTCATTCTATTCCACTATAGTGAAACGCTTCCACTAAAACAGAGGTTCCCCGCCTGTGGTATGCATACCCCTTGGGGTACACAAAGGACCATTTGGGGGTACGCGAATTCAAAGTCGGTAATGGCTTACACAAGAAAGCATAAGGGATTAAAAATATTACAGAATTTTATTTCCACAAGCTCATGTAAGAAGTAAAAGTAGTGCAAGTCCTAAACCTACCCTCAAAATAAGAAAGCGAAAGGAAGTGTAATTTTTAGCTATCCTTATAAGTTCATGTGAATTAAAAATTATAACTGATTTCATCTGCTTTGAAGTTGAACTAATACTATTTTTTTTTTATTTACCCACCCCACCCGTTTTAACACCCACTCCGACCCAGCCTACCTGAAAGGGTGCAAGCCCATAACACGGACCGGAGGGGACACAGAAATCATGAAATACATACATACTACACCCAAAACAGGAGTGGTAAAAAATTACAAAGAATTAACCATAGAAAAATTATAAACAAAAAATCCCCAAGGGCAAGTAATACACAGGAACCAAGACACACGCCACGAAAGAAAAAAAAAGTTTTATGACAAACGAAAAAAATACAGAAAAAAAATTACATGGAAAAATAAAAATACTATTGTAACCAGTGGGAGTGGCCTCCCCTAAACTTTCTCGTATACTGCTCAAAAATTTGTCATTTCCCCTCCCCTTGCGTGGATAAAAAAAAATCGAACCTACTGTAATCCAGAATGCAACGAATATCAGAAGGTTTTTCATTGCAGATTATAGTGATTGTAAAATATTTAAGTGAAGAATCATATTAAAAGAGATGCCTATGTATTAAAACTTAGCAATATTTATTTTCCATCACACTCCAGGAAGATCCGCTATTATACGAGCGAGCGAAAGCAAAACAGGAGATAAAACACATCAATCACAAACTCCGTCTCAAGGACGTAATCCTCCCGCTTGGTACCAGAGATAGCTAAGTAGACATGCGCATGGAAATTGTTTTGAAACGAAGGCTTAATAAGTATGCGATTATACAAACCGACAGACAGTCAACCCGTTGACGGATTTGGCCCAAAATTTTATACGGACCTACATTCATGACGATAAAACTGTGTACCAAATTTTATCGATCTGGCTTTTCAAGTTTTTGAGTTATAGCGTTCGCATGACCTCGAACATACAGACAGACAGACTTCCCGTGGACGGATTTTGTCCAAAAGTTGATAGAAACCTACAAATTATGTTTCAAGTTTACATACCAAATTTCATCCCTTTATCTCTAATAGTTTTCGAGTTATCGTGTTCACAGACACACACACAGACAGACATAATTCCAAAATTGTGTTTTTCGGACTCAGGAAGGTCTAAAACGTGGAGATTCGTCAAAATCTCGAGTTCGAATTTTTTGACGATTACAATACTTTCTCTTTGTATACTTCGTATACGAGAAAGTAAAAATGGAATGAAACATAAAATCAAAAATAAATCCTGCAAATGTTATAAATTCCAATCATTTGACTCTGAAGCTCACCTAGGCCCTTAACATTATTGATGAAAACTTCGTTGTATAGACAGATGGTTGCAGGGGGTACGCGAAAATAAAATGACTAATCAAGGGGTACGCGAGGGAAAAAAGGTTGGGAACCCCTGCACTAGAACGAAAAAGAAATCTCATTTCAATCTACTCCACTTGAATGGCCATCACAAATGACAATTACAGTTTTTACAAACTCTAACTAAAATGCCATCAGCAAAATAAACCCTTCTGTTTCTTAGAATTGTCTGCACTAAATACTCTTGATTTTACCCCATGGAACCAAACTAATCTACTTCCACTTTCTCTTTCATATGTCAATCAACTTTCCCCATCCTACATTCATCTCAGAACTTGGCGATCCATTTACCAGAACATGCTGAAATGATTTATTGCTTATGGCTTTGGCCTATTTAGTGACCTGAATTCCCACACATGATAACAGTTGTGAATAGAGATCTATTTTACAGATATGTGGAATGTCCAACAAATATGTGAACAAAGACCCTCAGGTGGCCCTGAAATGATGGCCTCTGTGTATGTGGGGAGGGGGCATCCATTGGAGTCTCAGCAACCATCACACTATTGAGGCAAGTAAGCAGTTAAAGGCAGAGTCCTTTTGATTGTTTTGATTTGCACCCTGTTTCTTACTGTTGTTCATGAAGAAATTATGGAGCAGAGGAATCAACGACTCAGCATGAAATTTTTGGTGCAACTTGGGATAAAACTCTTAAAATTTTTTTAAAAATGTAGAAGGCTGTTTAATGTGATAACACACTTAAGAGAACAGCTCTTTCAAATGAATCAAGCATTTCATTAAGGGCCCAAAAGACAGCAAGACTATGACAACAGCCAAACTCTTCCATTTCTTGAAAAGATCAAATTCAAAGTAAACAAATCGATCTTTTTTGCATTTAATCTTATCTCTTAAATCTTTTAAGAATACTTTATCCATGATTTTTTAAGAAAATAAACATATAAATACGAGTTATCTGCTTTTGAAGTGAACATGAAAAAACATAAAAAGTCATTTGCACCGCTCGGAGGGTTAATGTGATAACACACTCAAGAGAACAGCTCTTTCAAATGAATCAAACATTTCAGTAAGGGCCCAGAAGACAGCAAGACCACGACAACAGCCAACCTCTTCCATTGCTTGAAAAGATCAAACATGTACGATATCTTGTGCCAACCTCTTCCATTGCTTGAAAAGATCAAACATGTACGATTTCTTGTGCCAACCTCTTCCATCATTCACTATCTGGATAACTGCTGCCGAACTGTACTTGTGAAAATCAACCTTACACACGATTCTGACGAAGTAATTGCAGTTGAGAAAAACTATGTGCCAAAATCATCCCAAAGTCCTGCACATTCAGCAAATTTCTGGCCCTAATTCTATCACTATGCTAGATCATCTACTAATTCACCAATTAAGCCGCATCTTTCTGTTCTTGAAATGCAAATGATCATGTGGGAGTAGCACTGGGATAATCTGAAGAGAATAAAACATGAAATGACAAGATAGATGAAAAGCTTGACATCTGAAGATTTCCAGGGATATTTTCAACAATGGAAATTTTGGAAAAAATTATATGTATTGCTCTAAATGGGGAGAATTTTCAGGAAGAAAAAATTTATGTGCTTTGAATTTTGTAAAATAAGGTATTTATGGACTCAGTTCACATATCTATTGGACAGACAACATAACCTTTGAATAGTTTTTGATGTAACATACTTCCAACCGTCAGCTTTCCAAAACTAGCCAGTTGAGATCTAGCATCAATAAGTCACAGAATAAAATATTGAACACTCACTACTTTATGAGTACTTTTCAACAATAAAATAGTCTACATTCTTGGTTTAAATCACCTTTCACAGGTTAAAAACTATTAATTTAATTTTGAACTATCCATTTTCAAAATTGTGGTGAAGTTACTTTTTCCAAACACTGCATTCAATCCATTAATAAAGAGAAAATACTTGGTCCAAAGAATTAAATATTTAAAGCCATAAAAAGATAATAATAAAATTACATTACCTGTCACTGTAGGCGTTTCTACTCTTTCACTAGGTGCGTTGTTTGAAAGCTCCAAATTTTGTTTCTAAAAAGAACGGCAAAAGTAGCATTATAGTATACCACAAAAAATTTGCTTATTGATTTAATAAACATATGGAGAAAAGAAAACGCCATAAAATTTGTTTCTACAAGGTGTATTATCAAAAAGCTCCAGGTTTTGCTTCTGAAAGAATTGACAAAACAATATTATGGTACATCATAAAAATATGAATATTTCTCCAAGTATATTATGCACTAAAAGTTAGTCATAGAGTTGGAGTGTCATTTATTTTCAAATATCAATGAATTAATTTTTGCTTATTAAAATGCATCTCAAAGGTATGCTAAAATTTGTATCTAAAAGATTTTTGAACTGCTGTGCCTTAAATATAAGAAGAATATGAGAGAGAAAATAACAAAAAAGTATAAGGCATATTACATTACCTTTCTTCTTTCATGATGTCTTTTCTTCTTCTCGTCATCACATGACAGTTGTGCCTGAACCTTGGATATGCGTTTGCTGTGCCTGAGCTACAAATTAATATTTTTTAAATGGATTTTAAAAAAAACTATATTTATTCTTCATTAATAAAGAAAAATTCTAAAAATCAATTGAAAAAAGTTAGCTTTTTTCATTATAAAGCTTAACATTAAAAAATATTTTATTTAAATAATAAAACCGTGCATAGGTAGCAAATGGTAAGAATTGTCACATAAAATAAGATAAAAAGACCTACAATATAAATAAAATAAAGTATGAATTTAAAAAGTTAATAAATGGGTTCAAGGGATAATTTTCAAGTTTTTGCCAATACAGTAAAAGCTTATCTAACCGGCATGCTCGGGGAATGTCAATTTCCGGATACCTGAAAAGTCCGGATAGTTGAGTGCGAGAGGAAAAATGGGGGTAGATTGTAGCCATTTTTAACGATTCTGTCCCTTAACCTTTTTTTCTTGGTTGTCGATTTCATGTTTCGTTTTTTGGTGAAAGGTGAGGACATTTTTTTTTCTTTGCTTCTTACTTTTGCTTTTGAACCCCCCATAAAACAAGTCTGTGTACGTCACTATATTGTATAATGCTTTTTTCCCCCTTCTAAGTCCCTCCATGCGGAGCAGACGTTGCATTCGAGAAATTAATTGTTCGCATGAATGGAACAACGCGGGTGGGCGCACGCATGCTAAATTTTGGAGCGCAAATGTAAAATTATTTAGAAAAACTCATTTTCTAATTTTTCCAGTTAGTTGAGCTTTCCAGATACTCGAATGCCGAATAATCGAGAATTTACTATAATTAAATTTAAAGATTTCCTAAAAGTATGAACAATCAAACCAGCAAAACAACGGGAAAGACATTCACTTTACTTTATTGTATACATGCAAAATATAATGCATTTTCTTTTAACTATCATTGTATAGTGAAGAAAATCAAGTAGGCCTTTGATCTTTTTTCTTTTGTCCAACTGGATTCAAAATTTGACACATATCTGCAATTATGAAGCCAAGACTACATGCCAAATTTCATTTATCTAGCTAGTTGTGTTTTCAAGTTTTCACTTTCTTATGCCCACAAATACACAGTCGGGCAGATGTTCAACCTTTTGCAGGACTTTGTCCAAAATTTGATATAGATCTATAATTCTGATGATAAAATGATATGCCACATTTCACCCATCTAGCTTGCTGCAATTTTTGAGTTATTCTGTTACATGCAAGCAGAGAGACAGACTTTCCCTTCATGGATTTTGTCCAAAACTGGATAGAAATCTACAAGTTTGGTGTAAAAACGTCATACTAAATAATAAAATTATTAGCCAACATATAAAAAATAAAATACAATAATTTGTAAAAACATACTTTTTTTAGTGTACTAAAAAGGTGAAATTTTTTTTATCTTAATTCTTTTCTACTTTTCAGTCTTTGATTTAAAATTCCTTGTTATAAATACTAAGGAATCTTGAATTGATTTTTTTTTTCAAATTCACTACCCGTTGGCATCACTCATATACAATCAAAATTTAACCCAATCAATTGATTAACTGATTTCTTAATATGTCTGAATTGGTTTCATTCCCTTACAAGAAATTCCTGTCTAGGCCATTTCTGTTTTGTTTTTGTTCTGCCTCTTCTGCGAATATAGATGGCGCCAGGGTTCTAGTGTTTACTTTAATAACTCCTCCTTCTTGGAGAATATTAGCGCGGGTTAGTGTTCACATAAAGGTTTTTTTTTCTCATTTCTCAATTATGAGCATAGGATAAGTTTTTTTATTTATGAAGGCTCATTAATAGAGCTTGATGGCTAATATTTTTAATCATCCTATTAGCATTTTGATGTATGTGTTTTTTCCTATTTCTTTTTATTATTTGCTTTTAATGTACATTTCTCCATTGTCCTCTGTTTGGGAATTTCGGGCTATGAGAAGCTATATTTAGCGTAATGCTAGCTTCTTACAGAAAAATTTCCCAAATATTAATTTGAATCCATTTCAAATAGTTTTTAGCCCTTGAAAAAGTGGACTAGAATGGGTTCCTTGTTTTGTTTTTGGTTGTATTCTCGATTCACTCTTAGATTATTTTTATTTATTTATTTTTGGTTATCTCTGTTTGATCTTGATTTTCATTAACTGATCATTAAGTCCTGAGAATAATGAAACAGTGAAATCCAACAAGTATAGAAAGTTCCAGAACTCCAACACAAGAGGAAGTGAGCGAAAAATGGATTACAAACTTCCATCTTCACAAATATGAAAAAAGTCAAGTTAAATAAAAGTGTGCATAAAATTTATTCAAATTACTGATTTTTGTTCTTCTTTGAGACGGGCTTCTGTGAGCTCTTTTGCTTTCCTGAGGCTTTCCTTCAGCTGAGTAGGAACTTTGAAATGGACTTTCTCCACTTCACCAGCTGCATGTGCGAAGAAACTGCAGGAATAATAACAGCACAGTATAAAAAATAATTCTTTACCTCATTAAAAACATTTTCCAATTGGAAGTATAAGCCTATCTCTTAACAGCTTAGAAATTAGCAACTGGCCCATGATTTTAGTAGCTACTCTTATATATTCTACAGGGTGTCCAAATTATTGTCAGGGATACTTTATCTTATAACTTTTAAAATCTTATAAGTTTTTATTAAAGAACATGACAATACATGTTATATTACATATTCATAAAGTAAAATTCAAAAAGGTTTTTAAAAAAAATACAAAAAAGTTGTGCAAGTGTATGGAAGCCTTTCACGGGACGTAAACCAGCAACACGGGGGGGGGGGGGCGAGGTCAGGCTTAAGATGTGACGTACCACCAGTGGTGGCTTGTCCATTAAGGCCGCAGAGCTGCCCCCTGAAATTATTTTTTAAACTTGCACTTTTTGTTTTTAATCTTATTTGCTTACTTTTCCACTCTCAAAGTTCATTACTTACGAAAATGCAAAAAAAAGTAATAAAAAATCGAATAAAAAGGCATAAAATAAATCCAAATGAAGAGAGAAGAAGGTCTGAGCTGCGAAGTAATCTGTCCCCCTGAAATCAGTTCACTGCGCAGAAAATTCGGAGAGAAAAAAGTAACCCTTTCTGCCTTTACCTTAAACGGGCTATGGGCTGAAACTCAACACAGCTCTGGCTGGCAAGGAGCCAACTGAACGAGAAAAAGATGCTCCATTTAATATATTTTTATTTTTGTCCTCACTCTCACACAAGTTGCAATCTCATTGGCTGTTTATGGGATTTGGTTTCGGTTTGTGTTGCGTTGACAGAAACACATCTGGTGGATTGATTATTCGCTTTCTCTTGATAGAAGTCTAGATTTCTTTTGAAGAAGATATTCATTTTTGGAAGAGTGTTGTTGAGTGAAGTGGGTGAGGAGGGAAGTGTGTATGTGGAGCTCTGATTTTTTTTCATCAGCAGAATCGTCACATCAAAAACTAGTAGTAAATGTCATATGCTGGTTATTTAATTTGCTTGAAAAGCAGGCAATTTCACATCTGGCTTCGGAATTAAAAAATTTGGCCTACTGGAAGATAAAGTAACTTTTAAAAAATGTATTCTCTTGATAAATATTATCTTGCAGCCCTCCTCGCTTCTGAACTCACAAGCCACCACTGTATACCACAAAAGGCTGCAATGTGGAAATTTCTCATTAATAAAAAAGCTTTTTAAGCTGCACTTTATGAGTATGTATTAATATTTATCATCATGTTCTTTAATCAAAAGTTATAAGGTAAGGAAACCCCAACAATAATTTATGAATATCTATGGGCACTCTGTATTTCTTCTATGTCTGGTTTATTATTCCTATTTGTATTGAAACTAAGCAATAGAAAAGAGAAACAATTTTTTACATCTGGGTAGGCTGTGCTGGCATGGGCAAATAAATAAATCGCATAAATTTAAATCAAACTAAGTAAATAGTATTCCTTTGTGTATCTGAACTTATCAAGCAAACATTTTTTTTGGTGCGGCAGGGGGATGCCATACAAATTAAGCTACTCATTACCTTGAAACAAAAATGTTTTTAGAGAATATATACTTTTAGTATTAATTTCTATCAATATAATTTGCCTTTAAGGAACCTAGAGATGTAAATTATAGAGAAATAAGACAGGAAATTGCAAATTTCACTTACGGATTTTGAAGCAAATCGGATAAACTTGGAACACCATTCTTCAAAGCTTCTTTGGAAAGTATCGACAACAAAACTGAACCTGTGAAACAAAAGAAGAAATAACAGGTTAAATAATTTAAAAATATATAGTGACTGTTGACTAAAGTATTTAGACACTTTTGAGCATTTTCATAATTTAACAACATTTCCATTTAGAAAAAACGAAACATTTTTCTATAAACTGAAGCAAACTTTGAATAAAATAAAAAAAACTAAAATGTTATCCACTATGTCAAACACACACACAAAAAAAGATTCAGAAGACTTATAAGATATGGACCAAATAAGTCCCATTTATTTAAAGTAAAATAATTTCTCAGTGATTTCCACTTATGAATTGTGAATTTTAAAATTTAAAAAATGAAGGATCCAGATTTTTATGACTACTAATATGACATTTTAAAGTTTCAAAAGGGTCCTCAATTTTTTAAAACATCAGAGAGGAAAGAATATTTTCTTCCTTTTAAGATATTGAGAAATAGCAAAAATTTCCAATGCTATTTCATTTCACAATTCAATCTCTTCTTTGGCCCTAAAAGCTGAGTTCCAAATCACTGCAGACCACAAACAAACCAGGGGTTGATCCAGGGTTTTTTTTAGGGGCCCATTTTTGTGAAAAAAAATTATTTTTTGTGAAAAATTAAAATATTTTTGTGAAAAATAAAATTATTTTTCTGAAAAATTTTTTTATCATGTAAAACCTTCAATTTTAGCAGTCATATTTCTATATTTCGCGTGAATTTGGTTTTTATGAAGGGGCTGTTTTTATGAATTTGAATTTTGTGAAGGGGCCATTTTTATGAAGTGGAATTTTGTGAAGGGGCTGCAAAACGGCCCTAATTTTCATCTGGATCGACCTATGCAAACATGTAACAACAACAAAGGTGCAAATGACCAACAAAATATACAGAGTGTATACCAATATTTTTAAACAACAAAATCGTGCTCAAATGAAGAAAACTAAAGTTATGGAAGTAATGTCTAAAACAGTAACAATTCCATGTGCTATCCAACTGCAGGGCCCACAGTGACAAATTTTGGGAAAAAGGAAACTTTATTTAAAAAATTGGGACAGATAATGAGAAAAATCAATTGCAAAACAAAGGACATCAACAACTTAATAAAGCCAATTAGATGAATAAACTTAATTAGAAATCACAAAATTGCTATCAATAGTAGGCATTTGGAACACACATTACTATTTTTACTGTCATGAAACAATTTGAAAACGTTATTTTATATATTTTTCTGCTATTGTACATGGTTAATTTTATGGATTCACTTTTTTTATGTTATAATTACAACAGCGAGAATACTATATGGTATGCATTTCAGTGCTTTTTAAAATATTTTTTTATCATTATGTTACAAGCTTTCAAGTTATCTGGAGTGCAGGCTCAGGTGTCATACTAGTCATGTGAGTACAATTCAAAATTATAAGGTCCATCTCGTGTGTTGCTGCAGAAAGATGCTTTGGCCCATTAACACTTAGTGATTTGAGGATATTTTCACTTCCGTGGCTAAACCGATCACATCCCATTGTTTCTTTTTTTGCTTTGTCTAGCAAGTCATTAGGTATCCCCAAACTCTTAAACAATTTTCAACATGCATATACACCAGTTAGACAGATTTTCAAGTCAAAATGTCCTCATTTTGAAATTAAAAAAAAAATTTTCCTTTGAATTGTTTTTGAGGTAATGCAAGAAATTAGAAAATAATCTTTATTCTTCAATATTTTACTGTATTTTAAAATGTTTTTCTACAATTTAAAAAATTTTTTTCTACAAAAATTTTTAAAAGGAATCACCCCTCCCCCCAAAAAAAAATTCAGAATTTAATTTTACTTCACGTTTATCTTAATCTTGATATTTTATCAACAGACATATACCACTAGCTAGACATATTTTCAAGTCAAAATTTCCTTTTTTTTTAAATTTTTCCTTTGAATTATTTTTGAGGTAATGCAAGAAATTAGAAAATAATTTTTATTTTCGATATTTCACTGTAATTTAAAAATCTTGAATATTTATGCAAAGAAGGTATTTAAAAATAATTTTCTACCATTTAAAAAAATATACATATATTTTCTAAAAAAGTTTAAAAAAGGACCCCCCCCCCCCAAAAAAAAAATCAAATTTAATTTTACTTCACAATTATCTTAATCTTGATATTTTAAAACAATTTAATAGAAATTTATTTAAATCTATGCTTTAAATTAATTTTGGCATTAATGGATTACCATAACTGAACTAAACTCAATGAACTGTTCCGAAATCTTCTAAACATATTACTTTTTTCATATAGGAAACTAAATGAAAATAAATAAATAAAACATTCAATGAAGTTGCTTCTCACATATTAATTTATTAACAATGCCATTTAAAAAACTATAAATATAAATAAAACAACTGAAAAAAAGAGAGTAACTCCAAAAATTTACTTTGAGTACTAACACAAAATGCAGCATTACTCACGTAATTCAGGAGCACAGCTATTGGGCAAGTTATCACATGAAGTTGCAGACAATGGGGCTCCAAAAGCCATTTCATATAAGAGATGCCCAAAGCAATAGACATCGATATTTTCAACAGTCTATATAATGGAGAGAAAAGACATTTATATAAGAAATCATGGACAATCAATTACAATGCTGACTTAAAATCAGATAAACGCTTGAATTGTCTTTTTGATTGGTTTTCTTTTTTTCCTTCTTTTTCGCAAAAACACCCATTGGCACTAAATAATTAAAGAATCAGCCAATCAAAGTAACATACAGATCATTATTTAATTCAAACAATCATTATTTGATTTAATTGGTCACAATTACAATTTCATTTAACGGCAAGTAATCCAGATAAAAGAGAGTAAGTTTACAGATGCTGATAGTGCTTGTTGAGAGTCGCGAGACAGATTTATGACTTGCTAGAATAATTGATACACTATACAAGACTCGGATTCCGAGAACCAGATGCTTTTAGGACAACAAAAAGGGTCAAAACACTAATTTCTTACTGGCTGGGAATTAAAACTTCTATTACTGCAAGATATTATTTACACTCCTGATTTAGTGAATCGGATGAATTTCTGTTCATGGAAAGAATTAAGAACATCAATTTATGCTTAAATCAGGGTTGCAAGTTATTCTATTGAACATATTCTATTATTCACAACAAAAATTCAAGTAAGCATATTAATTTCATATTGGCAGAAATAATTAAAGCATCAATTTATAATGGTATGGGGAATACAACTGTTACTATTGTATTAGATCAAAAATAATTTATCACATATATATATATAGATAGATACAAATATAATATGACCAATCACCTGAATCTTCTTCAGCTGAACGAAATAGGGCCTAAGAAGACTAGGCACACCAAGTACTCCATTGAAAATGTCAAGGAGTTTACATTTGCCACCACTAATAGCTGCATTTCCGGAATGCACACTTCCTACAATAAGCAATAAATGCAGAAATAAGACAAACTATGCTGATACTACACAGTGAAGAAGACGTGCATAACAATCATATATTTTTTGGTTGCCAAACTATCTGTGACCAATAATTTGACTATAACAGACAAAATTTTCATGGTAATACAAAGAATTTAAAATGTAAGAACAATTTATTTAAATGTCGACATAATTAAATTAATGCAGAATATTCCATTGTACATAAAATTTGAAACATTACTTAAGACCAAACCATGGATAGGTATTCATAATCTTGCCTGCAAAGCCACATGTTACCAGGAAAGAGTTATATTGTAAAAAGAGAAATATTGCGGCAGTCATGCCTTTAAATACTGCTGGGGAACGGGGAGTTCCTGAACGCTTTTGAACTAGTAGAATCAGGACTTCTTCAAGTTAAAGTGGCAGTTATTCTTATATGAGAAATTAAGTAGAAATAATAAGTTTATAAATTAAAAAGTTAAGCAGCATTTTTAAAAAATAGAAAATTCTAAATCATACACATACATATATTTTGATATTTCTTTGTTTCAAAATACTGTCTTTTTGCTCAGTGTTCCAAGCAAACAAACTCTTTTTAGCATTATTGCGTGTTTAGAAAACACCGATAATAAGCATACGCTCGTTCGGGATTTCCCTGCTGATGACGCGTCCCGGACATTAGCGTTATGTCCTGTTTTGCTATTTGGGATTTTCTTTTCTGAAATGGTTTTAATGTTTTCTTTTGTTAATATTTCTCAGTTTTTGGTTGTACTGCTGCATTGACGCATTCATCATGTTAGTAAAGTTTTTTCATACTTAAATCTTTTTTAGAATTTATGTTAATCATAAAGTATCCATTTTCTAATGTTTACTTCATTTGAAATAGTTCTTCGATTAAAGTATTAATTTTTTGATTGGTTATTGCTATTTTTGTATAGAGGTGTCTTTTGTCTTTGTTTATTTTTGTATATATATATTGGCAAAGCCTTTTTCTTCCTCTGTTTGGCAACAGCAATAACTGGTTTGGCGTCCATTTCCTCGTGCTTCTCACAGACCTGTTTGCTTATTCCTGGCGGTGGTAAGCCTTTTTCGCTTTTATTTTTTTGTGAATACTACTATTTTATTTTATTCTAGGTCTTTTGTATTCAGATTTTTTGCTTTCATTTTTTAAAATCATCTTCAATGTTTTTGTCTTTTATTCCAAAATTTTTCCATTTTTTTATTGCCTTGTGCTTTTTGAAGGGATGGCAACATATTTTAACGAGTTTCGTATGTCGTTAGCAGAAAAAAGCACATATTAATATCATAAGCGAGCTTCTCTTCTTGACGAGCGGCTCACTATGATAATTTTCAATTTACTAAAATTTGTGTCTATTTTTTGCCATTGTGTCTTGGTTGTTTTTGAATTTTTGTTTGTTTTGATATATGTAATAACATTGTTTGGAAGAGTTGAGACATTTCAATGAAAATGGCTCTTGTTGATGAAATCCCAAAATCAGTTTACTGTTGTCATGACAAATTAATAAAAATAGATACGAGATCTATTTTGTATCTATTGTTTGTATTCATCTCAAATTCTCAATTCTCTCATTCATCTCAAATAGACCTTATATAAAATTCCATCCAACTAGATGTTTCCGTTTATGAATGATCTTTATCACAGACAGGCAGATATAATTCCACAAAATGGTTTTTCAGACTCAAAGAGGTCTAAAATGCAAAGCTTCATCAAAATCTCAAAGACAAATTTTTTAATGATTACAATACTTTTCTTTTAGTTTAAGAGAAAAAAAAAATATGTCCCTTCAAAACAATTAATCAACAGATTTTTTTTTAATACAATTAAAAACTTCACTTACCATGAAAAAAACCTCTATCGTGAAGGAACTTTAATGCAATAAGAATCTGGTGACCAAACACTCTGATTTTAGGAAGCTCAAATGCATGGTATGACTTTGGATTGCTGTATTTCTTTAGAAATGGTAATCGTGGTTTAGTCTGAAAAATAATAATAAAGTCAGAATTTAAGTCATAAAAAGAAGAATTAAAAAAATATTTTTTTAAATAATATATTTAATTCTGTGAGAGAAATGGAAGAAATACAAACAATGAAAAGTTTTAATGGATACTGTTAGAAATCTATTCAAAGAAATTAAATTCTTTGAATGGATTTCTAAACAGTATACAGTTAATTTTGCAGAACAAAGCCATCAAAATGCACCAATATAAATTCATTCAAAAAATACAAATAATGAATATTTTTTAACCCCTTGGATATTTTGCCCATATGCCATACAGGTTAGAAATGTTAGCAAGCTTTGTTGGCAGTTTTGCTTGAATTTCTTCAGTGGCATGCAGTGGTTCTAAAACCTACTGAAGCAGTGAAATTTTAAATAAACATAGTAAGCATATAGTAAGTACTTTTTTAATTAAGAATTGAAAGTTCAGTATGATCAGGGATATTTTGATGTAGACAGTATCTTTTTTACTTATACTTTCAAGCATTAAAATAAAATTTCAAAAATGTGAAAATTTCATTTATGAAAAAAATTACTTCAAAATATTGTGTTTATCAAATAATATAAAATCTTCAAGATTTTTCTGTTTGTCAACATACAATAATGATTAACTATCAAATAATTTCATTTTCATGCAATATGTTGAATGCAATTCCATTGCTGTCCTGAATATATGGTGATTACTCACATAAATGAAATTTGAAAATTTAACCGACTTTTTATATATTTTATATGAAATTGAAAATAAAAAAAAAAAAATCAGAAAGGTACATACATTGCACAATATATCTCTCAAAGTTCCACTTTCTAGAAAATCATAAATAACAAGTCCACCACTAGAACTGACACAAGACATAGATACTGGTTGTACATAAGGATGCTAGAAATAAAAAAAAAATGATAAGGAATAATTATAATATAACAATATAAGCATAAAATATAAATATTGATTGGAAAAATCCTTTAATGTAAGCAAATCATGGAACTTCTAGTACATTAGTAAAAAGTGTCAATCAGAAAAAAAAATGTTGGTACAGTTAAAAAATAAAAACTATCACGCTGTACAAGATAAAATATATATAATTGTACAATTACAAAAAAAAAGTTGATAAAACAGAAATAACAATAATATTTTAATTATGTATCTTTCATTAGTATTTTAAAATACCATGATATCATAAATACAAATGACTAGACTACCAAAATTATGGATAAAGATAGCAGGGGGAAAAAAACAATTTTAAAAGGTCAATTAGTAATGAGCCAACATAATAATCAAAATCCCAACTCAAAAGTTTTCATAAAATTTTACTGTAATAGAAAAGTTCTTAAAAGTTCCTTACTGTAAGTTAATTCTTAAATGAATCATTTGATGAGAGAAAAAATGTCTTATTGGACCAATAAAACAGTTGGACCCATAACTCCAATAAAACAGTTATTACTCGTAATCATCTCAAACAGATTCTATTCTTATCTATTTATGGACAACACACAAACCTGTAAGCTTCCTAATAGTTTTATGGCTGACGATAGATCCTTTTCATTTAGATACTGGTCAGGTCCCAAAGCTGTCTGAAAATTTAAATTGTTAAAAGATTTGGCAATGTTTGCATATAAATCTTCACATCAAAAACAACTATGTAAAATATCGGTACCTTATATTTTGCTTTCATTTAATGCAAAAGAAAGTGCAGATAACGATTGACATTGAATGAAAATTAGTTTGAAACGAAATCAAATAAATGACACTGTATACAAATAATGAAACTATTTAAAAGAAAAATAATAAATAAGTTGAAAAATAATAAATAAAAAATAAAAGTTGATAATTCCAATGGTGTTATTGCAGATGTTATTAGTTCTCCAAAAAGACAACTCAAAATTAATAGACACATTCTTTTTGTAAAAGATAACATTATAATGACCTGCACTCATTTTGTGGAAGAAAAAAAATAAAAGAGTAGATATGAACCTCAATGAATGCATCTTTTTTGAGCAACAATAAACATAGATAGTTTAAGTCGCTTCTCAAAAATATATTATGCCCTAATTTATTGCATCATTTGATTCTCATTTTTCAACTCAATTTCAAATAATAGAACACTTAAGCATATTATATCATTTTGTTTCCAACTATCTACCTTGAAGACTGGTTTGTTTTATCAGGAATATTTATTACATTTAATATCAATTTAAAACTTTTATACAGAGATTTGAATTTATGGTTCCCTCAGCAAAATATTTTTAAACTTCAAAAGTAGTGATAGACATTTGACCTATAGAGCACTTACATGCAGTTAATACATGGGAGAAATTAATAAATTAAATTATATTTCAGGAACGATTTAGGCATATTTAAATTCAAAAGAAAAGAAGACATTTAGAATCACAAACCTCAAAAACTTCATTCATCCTTATTGTTTTATTAACAACAACTCTTTTGTTGCCATTTTTGGGAAAACTAAACTTCGCAACAACAAAGATATTATACGTAGAGAGAGCTGCTACAGACTCGTATTGTTTTAGAAGTTTACGCCTGTTCATTTCCATACACAGCATCCTAATTTAACATTTTCATTCCCACAACATGGCAGCTGTAAACATATACATTAAAAGATGCATGACCAACTATTTAAACCGAGTTTTCCCAAATCCGATTTGATCTTTTTCTGAATTAAAACTAAACTTGGATGAAAGAATGGACCTTATGCACTGTTTCGGTTCAAGAGTATAGAAAAACAGCTGTGGAGGAATAAACAAAACGATCGGCCTATAAGTGACTCAGAAATAAAAGCAGTTCAGAGTCAGCTGTTTAAGACTGACCACTGGCTGCCGCCGGCAGATCACGTGTCGGATGATGTGATGTCACATGCATAAGGTCCATTATATGAACATTTGACATAAAATAAGATTCTGAATTCGTACAACTTATATAACAGATTATTATTACTTATGGCTAAACTAAGGATCATGAAAAACAAACTAGCATGCAATTTAGAAAAATTTAACAACCCAATCACAATCATACATTCAAAAATAATTAACTAATAATATTTTAAAAGTTGCTTTTATTGCACTCATTATATCGTCCTATTTCCATTACTTTATTTTACTTCCAAAATATGATCAGAATTCACTAACTTTTACTCACCCACGATAAAATGAATCTTTTTTTGGTCTCATTCTTAGACTTAATACTAAAATATTGTTTCCGTATTCTCCAGCCTGCAAAGAAGTTGAAAATTTACTTTAAAAGTGTTTGATAATTACATTTTTAGTGGTTCAATAGGCAAAATCCATAACATACATAATACTGGATACATATATATCTTAAAACTAAAATATTAAAATTTTGATTAACTTTTAAATGTTTTATATCCTGGAGTGATTGTGGCCCTATTTCAAAATCCAGAAAACTGCCACAAGTAAAAGTCTGATATAATTTGAAATATTTCAGGGTATAAATGTGATACACATACAAGCACATATTTGCAGTTTAATTAGCGATGCAAAAAAGAATTTTAAAAAAATCATTAAAAATTATTTTATGTTTCACTGCCTCATTTCATAAAGTTGCTAATCTGTTCGTTTCCTCAACATTTTTTTTAAAACTTCAGCTTGCTCTTGTTCTGTAGATATCTTCGTTAACAGTCAAAAGTTAAATATGATCAGCAAGGCATTTTGATGTATAGACAATGGTTTCTCACTTTTCTCTTGAAGTGCTAGATGTCAAACTGATGCACACATATTAACAATGATGAAGAATTGCTAGTAGAAAGATAATGGCTCTGGATATTAAATGGAAAAATGGGATGCAAGGGATAAGGATAACTTCTCTGTTCAGTTATTTAATATGTTACCACCAAAATATTTAACATTGGTGAAATCTCTCCCCTCCGACCTACTTTTGCCTTACACCCAATTTGGGTAGGCAATGTCAGGCTCGGTTATTTACTGTATTGCCGCCACAAGAAAAACCCTAGACACCAGACATGCCTGTGACAGTCGTTATGGAAACGGGATATTCCACTGCATTTTGGGGGTGAGGGAAAGGGCTTTATTTCATTTGGAGCAAGTTCACCAAATGTTGCAGTTGATTTCATACACGTTTCCCTCCTTTCTTCGACTCGTCTACTTGCGGCAACCCTGTCCAGGGTTTTTCTCCTGGTGGTAGGATAGCATGCGTTGGTAAAATCTGTCTCTAAGTTTTAAGAGGGATTTCCTGACCCAAAAATTCATAGGTATTTTTATTTAACGAGATCCCTCAGGGGTATTTTATATTATCTCTGAATATCATCCATACAGTTAACTTTTGAATGATACATTTGCTCTAAAACAAAATTTGAGGAAAAATGATAAGCACATTTTTCATATCTAGAAATTCCAGATTTTTAGGAATGTAAAAGTTTCAGAATTTTGAATATATCCATATCAGTCACCCGTGAATATCCCAATTCATTTCTTTAGCTTAACAATTTAAACATATGCTAACAATTACCTGATAGTTTATTTATGGTGATGCACATATATATCGAAAATTTAACTATTTTTTATAGTTTATGGCTAACAAACATGATGCTTCACAGATCATAAAAATCTTAATTTACAAGCAAAAAAAAAAAAAAGTATGAACAATGAAATGGAAATATTACTTATTAAAAGTATTGTTATCGATGTGGTAAAGTAAATTATATGGAGAAAAATAAGAGCATAACAGGAATTCTACTATATAGACATTATTTTATTGCAAGATTTATTTCTTTTGTAAATTTCGTACAGTATTTTAATATCTGGGTTTTCCACATAAATCAATCAATTATAAGATTTCTACTCTACAAAATTTTATTTCCTGAATTAAATGAAATATTCACATTTTGCACGCAATTATCTTGAAATTCTGGATAAAAGCAAATTTTAGCCTTTCTGCCATAATAATAATAAAAAAACTATAAGAAGTATAGAAAGATTAGAGAAATATATTTAATATTAAAAATAATCTATCTTTCAACCTTAGTTTGTTAAAAAAAAAATATCAATACAGGGTAAATCAGAACCCAAGGACAAAAGTTTAAGGGATGGTACAAAGTTTACATTAACAACAAATATTTATTTATTTTGCATAGGATTGTATGGTCACAAACACAAGATATAGATATGAAAGGAAACAAACTATTTACAAACATCATCATTGACAAGTGTTTTTCTTCACGACAGTTTTTACAAAAAAGCTCAAAACAGAGTCCTTCAACAGCAATACACGCTTGGCAGCCTCATTAAAGTAACTGGGGTACAATTTCAAAGAATCCAAATATTTCTTACCAATATGAGGACAATGTGACAAATGAGTTTTTATTTACTCAAAAATATATATAAAAAAAATGCAAAAATTACCAAAATCTAGTAAAGGTTCCACTATTTCCCACTCAGGCTCAGAACGAAAAATCATGGAAACATGCTGTAGAGAAGTTTCTAGAAGAGAGAGAAAATTCAATTCATAACCTGTATAATACTGAAAATTTATTAGTTATATATAAGGCATATATAAAAACAGGTGTTAACAAACTATATGACTATTCTATTATAAGAGTAATGATATGATAATAGATAACAATACGCCCGGTAGCAGAAACAATGTGGCCAGAGCGGCGGGCACCGTAGATAAATTTTAGCCCTTGCAGAATAATTTCTGAATCCACTTTCTACAGGGAAAAAAAATGTTATTTACTGGCAGATACATACAATATCTTGTCAAAATTTTCTAAACCAATACAGTTAATCTGCCTTGGGATTATTTGAGATACTTAAAAAATTTGTATTCTCATCTAGCGATATTTTTAAGGTATGTTACGTCAATGGGCAATCTTAAAACTATTGAAGATTTATGTGATTTTTTATTTAAATTGCCTTCTTCATTTTTTAAATTCTCCAAAACTGCTGCAGAAATGTTCAAATTTTTCACCTATTAGGGTGTTCCAATTCCAGATAAACCAGAAAGCATAAAATCTTTGCATTCCACAACTAAATTTAATGAAAATGATGAACTTAGTTGCAGTTATACTAGTAATTTAAAAGATTTTGCTACATTTTTTACTTCCCTCTGAGATCAGATCGAAAACTACACAAAAAACAAAAACCAGGACATGGATGATATTTCAGATAAAGTTGGTCACATTTTTAACTTTGATTATTTGATATTTCCAAGAAGTGATGTCTCTATTGAATTTGTATTCACTCCAGAAACTTTCTTCAATTTTATTAGTAGCTTTTTAAGTCAAACACTTAATGTTGATAAAGATCATCTCTTCTTTGAATATAAACAACTATGTTTGTGGTTCCAAACAAAAATATCTGAAAGCAGAGAAGAAATTGTAATGTATTGTATGACCTAAAGGTCCTTTTCAAATTAGCAGTATTAGAACTAAAAAATAAAATTACACTTATAACGAAGTTACTTACATTCTCTATTTCCATCCCTGTATCTGAAACTGTGGGTGGAAGTTAGAGATCACTTATAAGCAATGTTATGCAAAAACGGCCATGATGCATTGATGAGAACTATGACGATATTGGCATTTCTGACATGCTTGTTTTTATAATCCTTAATGGCCCTCCAGTACATTACAAAAATGCACATGGATTTCTTAAAACTGCATTAATTTAAAAATATGGCAAGTCCCACTTCCAACACTTCAAGCATGTATCATTGGATATTAAATTTAAATGTTCTGTAACATCAAAAGTTGTAAACAGAATTATAGAAGATCCGAGAAATTGTTTACCTTGTTTTCAATGAAATGATAAATGGGGAATAAAAAATATAACTTGATAATGCAACATTCTTTTGTTATTATTTTATCATTTTCCTTTTTGGTGCAACATATTAATAGGGGACTTAAAGCCTTTTTTGATGGGAATGTAATTTGTAAAAATGTATTTTACAACAATTACTAAAATTGTATATAATTGATTTTACACTATGTTGATGTATTTATGGGAATAGCATTAGTTATGATATAAAATTAAAAATTGTTTCATTATAAGTGTTTTGTTGTAACCAGAATTGATATTATCAGTCTAGTAATGTTTGTACCATAGAAAACCTGTAACTTAATTGACACTGAAACTGGCATCACTACAACAAAGTCTAACTGTATTTTGGTTGCAGACAAATTTTAAGGTTCTGGATGGGTGTTGCAGATAGATACAAAAGTTTCTGCTACTGGGACAATAAGTAACGATATGATAATAGTAATTTTATTTTAGTAATAACCTTAACACAAAAGAACAAGATTGTAGGAAAATTTCTAGTTTCTGACTATGCAAAGCTTTACAAGTGATATTTTAACCCTTTTTAAGTCAGTGGGAAATATAATCTCCACCAATGAAATTCCTATTCCTTTTATACAGTAAGCTTATTAACCACTTCTGATTCATGTTACCCCATTTTACAGCCTCTGAAAACATAAAAATTATTGTAAAGACTCTGACAATATATTGATGGTGATTAAATATTTACTTGACGTTGGCACACTTTTTTCTTATTTATTGATTTACTAGCTGTTATGCCCGGCGTTGCTCGGGAATAAAACATTTTTATATCTAATATTTTTAAGGAAAAAACTTTTAAATTAAAAAAAATTAAAATGCAAAAATTCCTTTATCGTCTGAAATGTTTTTACTTCAAATTTCATTCATAAATAGTAAAGTATTGGGTCAATCAATTAAATAGATAAATTTTCATTAATAAAAAGCATCAAAATAAACCTGATCAATAGTTGTTCCCGTTATAAATTATGAATCATCTGCTTTTAAACTTTTCTTTAGTATTCTCCCAGGATTTTGTTTTATATGCTTTATCAACAGCTTTTCATACGTATTCTTGTTCTTTAACAATAAAAAATACATTGCTACAAATTGTGAATTTTATATACAATTGAATTTTTTTTTAAATTATTGAAATGAGAGCAACAATTTTGAATGCAAATGAAATCTGTGTAACTGAAAAGCTATTTTTTAAACTTTAATATAGTATAAAAATAGTTATTGTAACATAACACTTTCAAAATATATCACAAAAAAAAAACACAAAGTCTTGCTTAATTTTTAATTTAAAAAATTTAATTAACTTTTGGCCTTTTAAAGTTGACAGTGATCTTTCACTTCTTTTTAAAATATTTACAGAAATAAAAAGAAATTTGTTGAAAGTCTCACCGATGCCTAGCAACAAAGTATCATTAAATTTGCTTTATTTAAGAATGGTCTGCTGTAATAATTTATTTATAAAATTTTGAAAAATTAATAAAAGTTGAAGGAAACATTTCACAGATATAAAATTGATATAATTGAAAAGGTAAAATTTTGAACTTTAAGATGGTATAAAAATATTTGGAGGGGGGGGGGATAATTTGCTCTGAAGTTAATATGGAAAAACGGTTTTGATTAATTTCTAATTAACTGTGTTTAATTAACTTTCGGACTTCGAAAAGTTGACAATAATCTTCCTCTTCTCTCAAATAACAAGTGTGCAAAGTTTGGATGAAATTGCTGCAATAGTTTAGGAGGAGATTTGGAACATACCCACATACACACCCACAATGACTTTTATTTATATTGAGATAAACATATAATTTGAAGCATATGACAGTATAACTAAACTCTTCAGTTGTGTTTGAGAACTCTTGGTAATTTACCTACCCAAATGAAAGCTCAAGTTACTATGAGATGAAACAAATTAATGAGTGTACAAACCAAACGAGTTAATAATATCAAAATGCTGGGAGCTTCAAAAAACCTGATCAATTTTTAAAACCAATAATGAACATTTTTTTTTTTTTATCTGAAAGATTTTATATACCTCTAATGTGACTACTCGATTCTTGTCCTTTCTTCACTCATTATGCAAATAGCCCTTTAGAAAGTGAAAGCAGCATGAACGTATATTGAAAAAGAATTGCCTCGTGAGGTTTCGGCAATTAATGATTCAAACACATTTTCAGTCTGATTATAGCAAAAGAGTACAGAAAACACTAGATGTACAAAGCAGAGGATGCTGTTGAAATATTTTTTACACTTCTGAGTAACTCTGAGGATTCAAACAGGGATACAGTTTATGGAGAACAGATGAATTTTTCATTGAAAAGAGAAAAAAAATTTCATTAAATCTGATCCACAACCCAATAATAACAGGAATGCCTAGTGCCATCTAATGGAACTTCTATTAGAAGTCAAATATAATAGCACTTCTGCCACACAATCTGATAGCATCCCATTATCAGTTAGAAACATATTTACTACAATAACACAATGCATTAAAAATTTACTTCATTTTATCTGGTTAAATTTCTTAACAATTAATATTACATCACTAGAAAAAGGGCTTTTAAAAGATTAACATCATTCCCCAATTAGACTGAAAGCTACAATTATACAAAATTAATTAAAATCAATAATGCAGAGGATATAAAATTCCTAAATTTATAATTTGCAAAATGATTCCAAATTTAGTTAACTTTTTTTTATTCATTAATATTTTGGTTTAGTGTTCTCATTTATGAGATGACATGCATGAGTTTTCAACTCACACTAAAGGGATTTAAAAGGAAGATGTTTTGATCATGAATTGTATTTCAAAACCAAAATTCTATTTAAGTTAAAATGTATTATTTCTTGAGAAAAAAAGATGACAATCATAACAAAAGACATGCTAATATATATATATATATATATATATATAAAAGATACTTACCAACAAAATTGAAAGAATAATTACTGGGATCCAGGAATTTCTTTACATGTACTGAGGAACACAGAAAAGGATGTGACAATACAAAATTAATATACACCTAAAAAAATGCAATTATTTTAATATACTGATCAAAGACAGAAAAATTATTGAAGTAAATTTTAATTAAAGTTTGGAATTCTTTTTTTAGAAGCAATAATTAAAAAATTTAGAACTTCTTGATGAAAACAAAAAGTTTTTAACTTTACACATCAAAAACACTAGTAAAATGTAGACTCATTTCGACACACTTTTATTTAGCTTTACTTGTTTCATGGGATGTGTCCCAAAGACAGAATTTTTTAATCTCTTCCTGGTGTGTTCTTAAAGACAAAACACTATCTTAATATTTTCAAAATTTAATTATTAATTGAAATGAATTTGGATTTCAAACCATTGATGCCACCTAGTAGTAAATTTGAGAAAAAATTAATTTCTAGATTCCATAATAGTTATAACCATGAATTATAAATTTAGGACCAAAAAACAGAAAACATTTCAAGTAAAAAATCTTCTACTTCTTACCACATTAAGTTTTTTAAAACCGCTTTTATTAAATTTATATAATTTAAAAACTGTTCAACTGCAAGTCACACTAAAAGGAAAAAAGAATTAAAAAAATAAAAATGAAGAAATTACTGTTATTAATCCTAACAGGTTAAACAGAGCTAGACCAACTTGGTGTATCCATCAATTTTCAAGGAAAAAACAAATTAAGGAAGTAAGAAAGAAACACACATATGGAACTTTATCTGCCAACTCATTTTATAGAGATTGATTGATTAATGGGGGTTTATGAGATTCCCAGCTGCAAAGACTATCATACCCTATTCATTCCAAAGTTCTTTTCAATCTGCTTCAAAAACAAAAAGTTGCATCAAAAGACAGACTAAACTATTGCCGAGCCGATTCAGTAAAGACAAAAAAAAAATGGCAATCTACTATAGCAAAGCCTCCATCTTCTTTATTTTATAGAGAGAGGAAATCTTGAAACAAAAAATAAATAAACAAATGCTATACAATGTCCAACAACAGATCTTTGAAAAGAAAAAATTCATAAGTTATTATTTTGAACAAATGTAAGATGTACACTTTTTTAAAATTTAATAACCAATGTATATTTTCTTGCTTTATAAACGACTGAGAATATTAATTTTATTTTGCACATTTTAAAATAAATTATTTAATAATCATTTCAATCGATTAGATCTTGATACACAATGATTTATATAGCCAAAAAATATGTATTACTTTTACTTGCTATCAGGGTATTCATTATGTTTTATTAAATTTGACCTAAAATAAAACTTCAAATTATTTATACTATCAAATCTGTTAGTCATGAATGCATGAATATTAAATTTTGTACATTCAAGTTTAACAAAAACTACTTCAAAAAACTACATTTTGTTTCATAAAACATTTACTATAAGATATTAAGACACATTTTAAAAGAACCTTCAAAATTCATCTCACTTGAAGTGCTTGTTGTCGTTCAGCAACAAACTCCCTTTCCAGTTTTCCAAACATTTTCTTTGGCGGCAAAGGGATATCTATGCTCGAGATTAAAAGCATATTATTCAAGGCATCAAAATCACTATATCGCCTGGTGACCTGCCATGATGCTTCTGAAGATCCCCTCTGAACTTTCATGATATAGACCTAAAAGAATCAAATTTTAGTGGAGTGGAATGGAAGGAATACAATTTTTAAAAAGCTTACCAGATATAAAGGCCAACACAAAAGCTGGCAAAAAAATCCCTTAATTCATAAAATAAGGTACAATTCTGCCCTAGACAAAACCTGCCAACAGAGTTCCCACTCTTAATAAAGAAAAAAAAATTCAAGGACTTTTCAAGGACTTTCAAGGGTCTTTTTAAGAATATTCAAGGACCATACAGTTACAGACATAAAAATGCAAATGACAAATTTAAATCAAATTAATCATTTGCATTTTTATTTTTGAAATAAAAAATCAATACAGATCTACAATTCTAATGATAAAACTCTGTACTAAATTTTATTCATTTAACTATTTAAGTTTTTGAGTTATCGTGTTCACATGAACACAGACTTCCCTGGCTCTATGAAATTAAATAACACACATTTTGAAAACATATTTCATTGCAGAGAAAAACGTTGGTTGGTATTGAAAACAAAATTCTGTTCAAATATATCAGTTACTTTCAAAATACATCAGGATAATTGCAGGACTGTTTTACGTGACGGAGAAATACCCTCAGTAGTTTTTACTGTATTGTAAAATTAAGCTGCCTTTGAAAATACAAAGAGAGAAAAGATTGATGACTGACAGCATTCCCATACAAACACTCTTTTTCTGGTATTGGAATTCTCAAGACAAAATCAAGTCACAAGCTGGTTTCCTCTTCTGTCCCCAAAAATATTGGATGGAGATTTTACTTATTTCTCAAGGACCCGATGAAAAATCAAGTACTTTTCCAGGGCACTGAGTAAGGCAAATAAAATTCAAAGATTTTTCAAGGACGATGGGAACCCTGGTCAAATTCAAGTGATGAATGTTGGAGCTACAGAATAGTACCAACACCTAAGCTTGGCAATGATTGGCACCCTGCTAATGAAATAGTACCAAAAATTAAATATAGTTATTTTTAACCTCAACATTTGACGATAAAAATAACTATACCCACAATGTTGTTATCCCTTATATGTTTTGCACATTCTGGTCGAATGCTCAAATTGCTTGACACTTATACTACTTTCAAACAGCTTCAGTTGCTCTCTCAACATTGATTGGTAACATCCCAAAAGATCAACTTTTTGTATTTTTGAAATCCATTGGATTTTACTCTCTAATTGAAACAATTATTCAAGCCTTTCAACATTATTTTAGAATTCACTTGAACAGTCATTATTTGATCATTTTCAAATCTCCCAATTTCTAAACTTTTCGACTAAATCTTATATTAGATAGCATATATCTTACTATCTGTCTGGCGCAGTATG
Organism: Araneus ventricosus; assembly: GCA_013235015.1. Classification (NCBI taxonomy): domain Eukaryota; kingdom Metazoa; phylum Arthropoda; class Arachnida; order Araneae; family Araneidae; genus Araneus; species Araneus ventricosus. The sequence goes on along the minus strand of BGPR01005616.1, from coordinate 47,686 downwards.
ATCAAAGAATGGTTTTAACCACAAATAAATGAAACCAAACCTCAATATTTGAGATGTGGCATATTCTCTATGGAAAAATTTGAATGGAAAATTATCATATTCTATTTTTTTTTAAATCATGTTTGTATTTCATTCCAGGCATTCAGGAAAGTAAACTAACATTTCTGATAATCATAAGTTTTTATTCTTATTATTTGAGCACATTTCTATTTGTAAAGGAAATATGTTAAGCTTCTTAACATTATATTTTACTAGTCCATTGCTGCAGAAAAGCAAAAAAAAAAACAATAAATTAATATAACCTTGTTTATTGTTGTATCTCGAATAATAATCATTAGAGATACAACTATAAATAATGGACTATATATATCAATAATTTATAGCATAAGAAAGTAAAATTTCATTAAATGAGGTCAAAATAAAAGTCAAGCAACTTTTCTTCTTCATACTGTTTTCCTAGCCTTAAAAAAAATATATATATTTTTTTTTATTTTTTCAATCTGACTAGATAATCTTCATTATATAGAAGATCTAGTAATTCTGTTAGATAGTGATGCATTCTTCCCAATAAATGCAACTAAGATTATTGTGAGATCTTTCCATGCAAATTATTTGCGACACTCAACTCTACAAAGGCGATTTAAGGAATACGAGTTTGTTGGGAGGAGGAGAAGTTTTTCACAATACTTTAAACTATCCATACAGAATTTTTTTTTTCGAACCTACTTTAAATTAGCTAAACAGACTTTAAAGCGGTAAACGTACATTAATAACACGAATAATAATCATAATTAACATTCGTTTTCACATTAGCGCAATAGGTAAATTAGCAGAAACACCATAAAAAATTTGAATCTAATCCTTATGGCAATTCTTATAAATAGTCTACACACATTTAAAAAGAATAAAAGACCCAGAGAAACAAATGTCGATGGTCATAATTTAATTTATAACACTTCATGATACCTAAAATGTATGCCATCATTATAATATGTAGGAGTTTCCCTACACAGTAAAGAAACACAAATTGAGCATATGAGGAGTATATTAAACGAATAAAAAAAATTTGGAAGCTTTACTGTATGCCCTTGCACATTTTCAGCTGCTTCTATAGTGCAACTTAACGGCTGTGTGTCATCTAACATCATTTTTTTCCTATCATTATTTCCAAATGCAGACATTATCAAGTTCCGACTTTCGCCTGTCACTTGTTTTGTTTAGTCACATGCTACTGTGTTGTTATTGCCAGATTTTTAAGTTCATATATTAATGAATCAAAAATATATAAATAACTATCGAGAGCTAGTTCACGATGGCCTTATTGGTTGCTCAGTTTCACTCTACTCCTGATTGGGTGAGAAGAGGTCCTTTCATATGGGGTTCTATTCTGGTACCCTCGGTTGGGTTGGGTTCCGTTGTTAACGTGCGGTACCCAACCCAACCGGGTGTACCAGAATAGAGCCCTTGAACTGCATGTTATTTTATTTTTTTTCTTTTGTTTCGAATAAGGGGACGTGAGGAATCTCTGCCTTAGATTAGCTCGGAAAAATTTTCTGCTCTCAAAATCAGGGAGTAAATGAGAAGTGTTAAAAAGTCTCTGTTTTGTTTATTTACATTAAATGCGGTAACTACGTAATTCCGGTGTAATGCCAAGTCATAGTCAATGGAATCTTCAAAGCGAAAGTCCAGGTTTTAATTTAAATAAATAAAACAGAAAATTCGTCCATAAAATTTATGGGACCGTGTACTTACTTGAAACAGCAGCTTGGCAAATACAGAAAATAATTTCAGATTATTCTTGTGTCTTTAACAGGCTTTACATTAAGAGCAATATGAAGAAAGGGATGGAGACTGAGGCGGGATAGAACCGAGGACCTTTGGGTCCCGAGCCGAACATCCTAACCAATAGACAAAAGAAATTCCAAATGTCCGGAGGTGGATATTGGCTAATTTACATCAGAGTAGGATGGCATAGCACGGTGCGCCACATTCTTGTTAAACTTCTCTCTATTACTTCTTTCTTTGTTTAAACTACACCTCACAGATCACTCTATCGCCAACTGATGAGTTCAACATATTGCTAGATCATGGCTGGGTGGTCAAACAGGGCCGGTCTTAGGGGGTGCGGGACCCGATTTGGAACAGTTTTGGTAGACCCCAAGTACCCAGCCAACATGTATCAAGCTCTGTATATTTAAATAGTTATAAATTTTATATATACTTATGTTAAAATGAAAAACAATCAAAATGTGTACTTAAAAAGGTGCGATAGAGTTAATAATTGATCAAACTGGTGTAACCTGCATATCATTATGAAATTGTATGCATGTAAGCCTACAAATACCAAATAAAATTTGTACTTCACCTTTGAAAAGTATTTAGTTACCTTATCACTTATTGACTTTTGAAATGAAATACCAGATACAGGATCATACCGAGGCAATCCTGCTCTCAAATTTTATATCCTCGTATATAAAGTATTATCCTTGTCCGGCCCATAACCCACCAACAAGGCTAAGTGCAGTTACTAGCTATCTTTAAACATAACAACACGCAACTTCCGTAAGCCATCCTCACAGAAGACTTATTCATGAATTCTTTTTTTTTATTTACACAGCAGAGTACCAATCCAACTCTTAAACCTTGTTTTTTTAATGACCATTTTTGCCCCCCCCCCCCTCCATCTGCTTGCGCTCTTGGCGGGACCCAATCTCACCACCTCTTCCGTACGGCCCTGATTAGATATACTTATAAATTTTGGCTCCAAATAATAATAAAAAAAAATATCAGCATTTAAGTGCACTGCAGCAAGAAAAGAAAAGAAAAAAAAACCTAAAATCAGCACTCATAAACTAATATGGATCATATTATTATTCCCTTTTATAAGGAGCAAATTATTTTTCTTACTTTTTCTCTGCAAGCCTTTTGAAATTTTGTCAAAATTTAAATTCATCTAATTTAAGATTTAACCGACATAACTGCCACACTGTTCAAATGCTCTTTCTAAAAAAGATGATGTAATTAAGATTTTATTAACTTCACTTTGGGAAAACTCCTTTCACCAGATGCCACAGTCACTGGAATTGTCAAGAAAATCCAATGAGGAATAAATAAATGCAAGAAACCTAAGCATTTTCATGAGGTTTTGAATATCTGATGTCAGAATTGATTTTAAGTGTCTCCATTTCCTAACAAAGCATTTATCCATCTACATCAAACAATTTTATGGCCTAACTTTTTTCTGCTGTCAGTTTAATCTCTCTATCAATACCACTTCTAGATTTGCTGGTTTATTTATCACTTAAACAACATACTGTACTCAGAAAGCTGTTTTTGTATCTGACAAAGGCTCATCTGTAGACTCAATAGCAAATAATTTTTTCTCCCATAAATTACTCTGAGTAGGCCTTTAGCAAGTTCACTAGTGCCAATCAAGTTTCTTCAAAACCCTTTTTTCTATATGTGCTTAGCCAGTTATAAAGTTTTTGGGGATGAATCAGTGGCGGATTTTCACATAGGCGTTTGCCTCGTGCCCTTGAGGGGCCTCAAAATACATGGCAGTCCTAAACCCATGGCAAACTTACAAAACTGGATGAGAGAAGGGACCCCAAATCAATTTTTTGCCTATGGTCTCGTACTGTCAAAATCCACCACTGGGATGAATGAACCCCAGAAGCAATAGCCAAGATATCTCTCTGATGTTCCTTACTCAAATTGTTCACTAGAAAGGGTAAAGAGTGAAAGAATAGCAAGACTGGAAACTTAATTCTCATTCATCGATACAGCATTGTTTTGTATTCAAGCATTAACTGTGTTTTCTGCTTAATTTCCCAGTGCATTACAAACTTCAGCAGCTTGGCATTGTGTAGTTTTGACACATTTCATTCAACACTTCCATCATGTTAGATGGAGAGACCCGCACAAGTTTTCCTCTTAGTAGATCATGTGCAAAGGGTTAAATTCACCGCAGAGATCTAAAGAATCTAGATAAATCTGGATCTGTCTCCTAACACTAGGTTGTAGTTATTTCCTGCACATGGCGTAATGAAAGTTCTCGAATCTTAGTGTCCTTTTGAATATAAAATCAGTTGAGGTCGAAATAATTCATAGTTGAATTCAAAATGAATGTCATAGTTGCACATCTAAAATGGTAAGCTTTAAGAATTCAAGAATGATAATATATACTAATTTCTTTTTCAAATAATCTCAATAAAAAGTAATGGTGTTTGGTGATTTTATGTCTTAATATGTTTTTACGCAGAGTTGCGCACTAGACATATTTAAAGTGAAAAAATGTCACTTTAGAGAGAAAATGGTAGTTATGAAATATTTTGAAGCTGTTGCAAATTAATAATTATTGAATAATACTGATGTGATACAATCAATGAAAATAAAGTCGTGATAGATTTAGAGATTGTGACTTATGTACCTGTTTTTGATAAGAAATATCAATATTTTAACTTGATGGGTTAGATGCATAATTTTTCTTTCATATTAAATTGCATAATATGTGAATAACTGTATGCTAACTCTTGTTTTCCTTCAATCTAAGGATAATATGCAATTTGAAAATTGCCAAAATCACTTTTTTTTGAATACCATTCTTCATTCATACAATTTTAAAAAAACTCTTGAATTATAGATCCACATTCTATCTTTTTCAAACCGGGCTTTCCGACTGAAATCAGATTAGTTAATTTGTTTAAAATAATAGCTTCATGTTTTCATTTTCATATTCAGCAATTATCTTTAAATTAATATATATATTTTCATAACAGTTATGACAGATGGGGTACATTTTCCTAATCCATACATTTTTTTAAGCAACTGCACTAAAGAATGCTTCAATTTCCTTTTTCTCCCACTCTTATGCCCTTTCATAAAGTCTTAACGTATAATACAGTAGAACTTGACTAAATTGAAGCTTATGGAATTACAATAAAAATTTGAATTAAGAAAAACTGGATCTAAAAATTAATACAGCAAGAGAAAACGACAATTTTTTAACCAAAAATTGCAGTAAAGATTTATTTTTAATATTTAAGTTTTATAATAAATAAACAGTAAGATATAAATAGACAATAATAACTAATCAATTTTACAACTTTAAAAATAACAATAATGTCAATAAATAACTAATTTTTATAAACAAATATTATAGATAATTTTGAATACAACAATTGTATAATTATAAAAAATAGGCCACAGTAAAATTAATCAAATCACATTTAACATATCCCAAGTAAAAAAAAAAGTTTATTTTTTTATGAATTCATTGCACAGCAATGAAGCCTTGGTACAAATTTAAGGGCCTTAAAAAATGATTCACTTATGAACACCGAGGGCACATGGATGCTATTTAATACACAAAAATAAATCAGAAATAAAAAATTTTCAATTCGAATTAGCAAAATTAAATTCAAATCATAGATGATATTTTAACATTACCTTAATAAGAGATTGCCAAAGAAAAAGAATATAAACTACCAATGAATTCAAAAAAATGTTCAAATTAGCCAGGTTCTATTACATTTTTTTAGCAGAAAAGAATTTCTTCAATACATTCGATCAATATAATTCAGCAAAAGTGCTTTAAATAATTCACACCATTTTTTTTTTTCTTTTAAAAATTGCTTCGAGTTAAAATGAATGAGATGCAATTAAAATGTTTCCAAATTATCTGAATAAAATTTACTAAAAATAGAACTAAATGCTTCAGAAAAAAGAGGGTAAGAGAACAATTTTGCTGCTAGGACTGGATGCCATATGTTTGTAAAGATGTAATTTTGTAATTGATTTTTCACGATGTTTGCTAATTCTGAAATTTTGTATATTTGTGTGTTTTCGATTTTCGATGACAATACACTATTTTAATATTTTCAGAACTGAATCATCGGTTAATTCAATATGATTGGCAGTACCTGGCAGTGAATTTGAGAAGAAATATCAATCCTATTACATTTAAAAAAATTAGTATAATAGTTATATATTAAAAGATTCAAATTATTTATAATAGTTAGTTATAAATTAGATTCAAATGTAGAAAATAATTAAAATAAAATTTTACTTTTTAGTACACTAATAAGTTTGTTTTTAATAAGAATTTTTATTAAATTTACTAAATAAAATCCAAAAGACACACTTTGAGATAGCATCAGAATGACATACATTGATAAGTGAAATGTTTATTTCTTCTCAATAGAGAATACAAATTGTGCATTTACATTTACAAACCAGAATCACACAATACAAAAATCCCCTTCGAAGCCATGCACACTGTTGACTGAAAGATAAAACTAATCTGCTTGCGGTGACTAATCAACTGAAGCAATAGTTTCAAATAAAATATTTTGCAATTCAAAATAAGTTGCAGATTTTAAACATGCAAGGCAATAAGGAACAGAATGAATTCTCTACTACTGTCCAAAGACACCAATTTTTGCAATTATAGAATTTGAATGGCAAGAATCGAGGCAGACCAATGTAAAAGAATATATTAATTTAATGAATCCATCCACTTGATTTTTTAAAAAATAAATGTTTATAAGGCGAATAATAATTTCTATTTTTGTGTATATTGGCGAGAAAAGTTGTTACTACAAGCTACACGTTTAAAAACAAAAATAAGAAGGTTCCCACCATTTCAGTTTAAAACCTCGCAGTTCTCGTTTCATACTCCACTGATGCACGAGGCAACTTAACAATAAAGCTTGGAATAACAAAGAAGCACAGGAAATAACAGAAATTTGCCTTCACATGGCAAGTGCAATAATTATATTTCCACACTACCAAATTAAAATAATTTAAATGTTTTTGGAAGAAAAACAAAAGACCACCTAAAAATTTATATATACATATAATATTTCTATTTTCAAGAGAAGAATTTGGATGATTTTGCTATAAAGACCAGCATGAATATTCCACCTTCATCTTATTCTAAAATAGGGCTCCTTAAACTATGGAAAATCCCAAATAGGGTTGCATTAATTTATTCTGAGGTAGAAGTGCAAGTTTCTATCACACTCTACAATATCAACAAGGAAAAGTAATTATAGGAAGCATACGAGTTTTAAATTTTCACACATTAAAGTTTACCAAATAACTACTTAAAACATTTCTTTTTAAATACTTAAGCCTATTCTTAGAAGAGGTGCGTATTTGCTTCCCAAACATTTTTCTCTTTAAAATTTATTTTATATATTCTAATAATTTGATAATTTACTTACTACACTTTTGCCCTGAAGCAGAAAAGTTTTAAATTAAAATTAATTTTAAAATTCTTTTCCTTAAATTCAGTGGCGGCTCACGAGCTCAGAAACGAGGAGGGCTGCAAAAAAATGTTTATCAAGAGAATACAATTTTAAAAGCTACTTTATCTCCAAGTAGGCCAAATTTTTAAATTACAAATCCAGATGTGAAATTTCCTGCTTTTCAAACGAAGTAAATAACCAGCATGTGACATTTTCTATTAGTTTCACTAAGAAAAATTAAAGTGAATGCTGATGTGACGATTACTGACAAAAAAAAAAAAAACTGAGCTCCACAAATACACTTCCCTCCTTGCCTAGTTCACTCCATAACACTCTTTCAAAAATAAATATCAAATAACTCACATACAGAAAATTTATTTTTAAACTAAAACATATTAAATACATTTTTTACTGAAATACTCTAAAAATTTGAATGTTTTAGAATAGTATTATTTGCTTGAATCTATCATCGCAACATGAACTGAAACAGCCAATGAGATTGCAACTTGTGCGAGAGTGAGGGAAAAAAAAGAATATATTAAAAATAACATCTTTTTTCCATTCAGTTGGTTCCGGGACAACCAGAGCTGTGCTGACATTCAGTCCATAGCCCGTCTAATTTAAAGGAAGAAAGAGTTGCTTTTCACTCCAGATTTTCTGCTCAGTGAAAGGATTTTGGGAAGGCAGATTATTTTGCAGCTCAGACCTGCGTCTCTCTACATTCAGATTCATTTTATGCATTTTTTTAAAATTTGTTATTCTTTTTTTTGCATTTTCGTAACTCATTGAACTCTGAGAGTGGAAAAATACGCAAATAAGATTATTTTTTAAACTTATATTTTTCGTTTTTAATTTCAGAGGGTGCTGCAGCTCTAATGGACGAGCCGCCACTGCTTAAATTCCTTTCCCTCATTTACACACTGAATAATTGCTGTTTAATAAAACTGCAGTATAAGGTGCATTAATATTTCATTTGCTCAGTATAATTTCCTGTTTGTGATTACTTTTGAAATTGTGCGTTCCCCCATATAGAAGAGGGGGCTACAAATTTCTGGTCTGCCGCATAAGATGTAGCACAAAAAAAAAAAGCTTAAAACTCTTGTAATGCTCATTATTTTAAGACATGAAATATGCATATAATATCCAATTAAAAATAAACCTGGCCAGGCGCAGATATAATTTATGCAATATAAATTAAGTACCTAATGGAAAAGTATTTGGAATCTAACATGAAACTGGGCATTGGTTCCTCATTCAAATTTTTTCTCTACTAATATGCTGAAAGCCATATGAATAGACTTTTGAAGATGGAATAAAGAAAGTACAGTGTACAGGAATCAAAGTTTATTGTAACAAATAAATCTTTGCCAATCAGATTTATTCAAAATATTTCTATTTACAAATTACTGGAGTTTATATGACTGACATAGTACTGTAATGACTCAAATTGCTTCAAACACAATATCACACAAACAGTCGAAGAATCACTGTCATAATACACACAAGACACTTTAATAATAAATATAATTTAAAAATACACTTTCTTTTAACTTTTTACAAAGACAGTTTGCAATCACAATTTGATATCATACAATAATTAAGAAATGATCAGCTAAGACGTCTCACTCTGCACGGAGGCTTAGTATCTCACAATACACTAATCACTATTTTTTGGTTCAAAATACAGTGAGATACATCAGCAGCGGTCTTTATTTACCCATTTGAAAAAAAAAAAGAAAAACACAGTTTAAATAAAATTATTTACAACCCATTTACTTTGTATAACAAATAATAACATATCTCAAAAGTAAACATTTCTTTACAATATAAAACAATGTATTTTTGACTGACATTATTTTTATATATTAAGAATTTTTCTTTAAACAAATTACAGCACATGCACACTCATGCCGCCCCAAACGGATCCCTTCCAAAATCAAAAGACTGGGAACATGACAAGAGTTGCTTTGAAAGCATGCAGTTCCTTTCATCCAATCCACTGAAGGCAGAGACGCCAGGTTCGGCAGCCCTTCAAGAGTCACCCGAGAGAGACGAAATAAAATTCACTCCACTGAATAAAAGGGGAAGTCTAAATGAAAGACCATTTTTGCACTAGAGATAATGAATAGAGGCAGGGTCCAGACCAGCACATGACCAGCAAAACCTCGGCCTGTGGCGAAAGCAGTGACCACGATGTGTGGCAGTCCTCCCTCTTTGGCTGTTCGGCCTCCTCTTCGAAATTCAAACTGTCAGTCTTCCTTCTGGCATTCATTTAGCGTGCTGGGCTTTCTTCTTTCGGGCTGCGAGCATGTCGTAGAACGGATTGTGACTAATGCTTTGCCTAGAATAAAAGAGGTCCAGTTTAAGTACATGTGGGGAAAAAAATTCCTCACCTTTTTCAGAACAGCATGAATGACTGACCTCTTTAAAGATTTCATAAATTAATATTTCGGTATACAAGATGGATCAGAATGAATGCTCAGGTATTTGTAGTAATTATTTGAAAAATGCATACTTCAAGAGGTGATATATTCGGGTTTTGAATGCAAGCACTAGAGATGCTCAATATGTGTCCCTTTTGTTATATGGCGTACATCAAGTCTGTAATGTAGTTCTTGCCAAACCTTCTGCAACATATCTTTGTTAATGCTGCTAGTAGCAGCTAAGATAAAGGATTTTAAATCGGTGATGGCATTGGACACGAAATAGCCCAACAACATGCAATTACGTCACTGGATTGGTCACTCAGTTGACAGTAATACAGAACTGTCACCTAGGCTACCACACTACCTAAATTATATTCCATGTGATTTCTTTTTATGGGGATTTATAGAGGATATATAGAGAGTTCAGAGTTAAAGTAAACCAAGTCCATCAAATTCATTTTTGAAAAAACAGAGCTCGAGGTTGATTAGCTGCAGTCAAGATGACGGTGGACTTCTAACTGTTCTCGCTGCCTGATGGATGCTATGGACTTGAGGAATCATTATTGCACAGAAAATATAAGATTTCTACACTACCATGGCAATATTAGTCCAAAGGGTAAAATATGAACTTTTTTGAACTGAACCCTCCAAATCTAATGACCATCACTGATCCAAATGCCCTGATCATGGCTGTTCCTGCCAGTATTGACAGAGGCATGCTACTGAAGGCTTTGCAAGAATTCATTACAAACCTAAAATATGCCGTGTTAAAACCTTGAACATATTACTTCAAATAAATGGAACAAATACTTGTTGTACAATAAAGCTTCAAAATTCGGGCATTCATTTTGATTCGCCTGTATAGTAACAAGCCTAGGAACCAAAAGGTTTAAACTTACATTGCCTAAAGTTTTCTGTTCTCATTTACTATTGAAAATGAAAAGAACTATATTTCACTGAAATCAACTTGGTACAATTTTTCACAAATAAAGAATAGACTTCCTACTAAAATCTGAACATCATGTCCTGTAAAGCAGAGCTTCTTAAGGTGTGAGCCATGAACCTCGATGAGGTTATACAGAATGACACTTGGGTCACTTGAACTTTTCAACTGCCTCATCATCAAATTCTTCAGTGTTTGTAAGTAAAATTTGTCGAGAACATCACGACGACTAAATATATATCCTTAATAGCTAAGTCAAGTTAAGCTCAATTTTATTTACCATTAATTAATGCTTGATTTTCGTGTTTATTTTCCAATTTTTGGGTTGTAAAAACTTTATTCTCCTGAACGATGGTCATGAGTGGAAAGTTTCAGAAGCCCTGTTATAAAGAATGGCAAGCATTAACAGAAAAATAATGAGTTTTAACATATACAAGAGAATCACAATGTTATTCTGCCACCAAATCATTCAAGCAATTGAATTAATATACAGATATAAATATGTAGTCGCTTTCATACATTATTCAATTTTTAGTAGATGCTTGTATTTAATTCTCTGCTGAAGAGCAGTACAAATCTGAAATGTGATCTTAAGAGAAGGCTGTATTTAAAACTTCCGATGACCTTGTGGTGTTATGCTAGGCATAAAGGCAATAAGTCTCAATTATAGAAAGAATTGATTACATACTATGCTTTAAAACAAGTCAAGTATTTTGATTTAAGAAAATTTCATTGGCAATCTGAACACTAGCAGATTTAGTTATAAAGTGGCTACCTGCGATTGGTCACACAGCTGATTATCCAGTAAGTTAAATTTTATTACACTTCTGTTAAAAGCAGAAACAAAATACAGCAAATAACTTTGTCGCTAATCAAAAAGCAACAGCTAACAATACAAAGGTGTAATTCCAACTTTAAAACTGTGATTTGTATCTGCATATATATATATCAAGAAAGCGAGACATTTTCAATGAAAGAAATCCAAGAATGTTATCATCAAAAATGTGTACAGTAAGTGCTATTATACAATCCTATCATAAGCCTCATGAAATAAAAACATTAATCTATCAATGGCTTTTATAAAATTTTAAAAATACTTCAATAAAATTCTTAATTGAAGATCTGAGAATCTGCAGTTTCTTTTCTAGCAAACAAAATCATACATATTAGAACATTATTATTGGGTTTATTAAATAGATACCTAACACTCTCCTTTTTAACCCAAAGAAGATTAAAAACCACACAATAAACCATAGTTACCTTGATTCAAATCAGGTAATATATCTTAGCAATTTAGAAAGCCTTTCTCCCCATTGATATCCGAGACACATATGCAGGTGATAAATTATAATAAGAATTATCACTTAACATATAACTATTCAGAGGGAAAACATTGCCCTCTGAATTCAAAATGTGGATCAGATGCAACTTGCAAATGCAAATTAAAGGCTACTTCCAAGAAAAATTCTACAATTCCAAATTTCTAAAATAATTTCTGAATAATTCTGGATAGTCGATTTTTAATACAAAAGGAAATAATTCTCTTTCCCTTTGAGAAAAATTTTAAATAATGGTGCATGGTTTACAATTTGAATTAAACTTTTTTTCCTCAGTCATCTTCTCTCTAAGGCTTAAGGGAACTTTCACAAAAGATTGATAACATAACATGTATCCACTTTGTTACATGCGAACTACAGATGGTTGAGAATTTCCCCAATCATTCACATTTCAAGCATGAACTGGTATGTTAAATAAACACCAGCAAAACAACAATGAAAACAAAAACCAATATATTAAGAAATAAGCTGAATTATGGGAAATGGGATTGCTAGCCCTCTAGAGAATAAAATGACATTTGTTATAATGCAAGTTTTTTTTTTTTTTTTTTTTTTTTAAAAAAAAGGGGAAAAAATTGTGCACACCTAATGTTTGCATTCCTTTGCTATAAATCCATCATCAGGGATCTTATAGTACAATTTAGAAAGACAATTGCAGGCATGCAAACACATGCTGTAACACAAACTATAAAAAAATTTTTCCAGACAAATTACCATGCCTTCACTTCATTCTCTTTCTTAACGTTTAAATTTTAAATGCATCAGAATTTTAAATAGAATTCATTCCATCTTATTAATTACTTTTCAATTTTAAACAAAAAGCAAATGCATCCCACAAAACTCACCTTATGCTCTTCATCCACTCATCCTTCTCCTCTGGCGTCGCGGCAGACATCCTGTAGACCGTGTGCTTTCCCTCCACCACTTTTCCTTCAGAGTCTGTCTTGCAGGCCTTGATGACATCACTGCCCACTGAGAAAAGCTCAAAGCAATTGGGCTTGTTGCGATCTTGCACGTCCCGCACTTGCACGTTTTCCAACGGAATGATTCCACGAGGTTCTTTATCCTATAAAAAATCCATATGGGAATTATATTAAACTATGTAATTTTTAAATCTTTATAAAATTTGAAAATACTTAACAATGTGTCCAATAATAATAATAAAAAAGTGTATGTACATTTATTAATTTCAGTCCAAACAATAATATATCAAAGCCACAGTAAAGTAATCTAGAATCCATATTAAAAATGCATAAAAATGCTCCCCTTGAACACAAAATACCTCAAAACAGATTTTGATTTCAAAGATGCTCGATTTCTTCAGGATTTTTGGACAAGAAGGTAACCAAATTTTACTTTTAAACATTATTAGCGGGCTAGTAGTAGTAATCATAAATTTTTAGACACTAAATTTTTTTTATCACATCAATTGCTTAAATCACGATGTGAAAAGAAAGTTCAAGCGAACAAAACAATGCAACTCTACTAAGATGGTAGGCTAAGGGCTGCCAACACTTGCAAGTTAAGTCAACTATACCATGAGCTTGAAATAAATTACAGTTAATAACGATACAGCTCACAGAATTTGAATTCATATATTTTTCACTCTTGAAAACCTGTAACAAATTTTTAACAGGATTTTCAAGGTTTCATAAGTTTTTAAAAATACATAAATAATGTATTTAATACGTGGAGGCAATGAAAAGGGTATCTTATATTTCTGATTATCATAATTTCTAATCACAGGGATGAGATTGGCAAAAAAGCAAAAAGACTGAAATCATAGGCGAGCAAAACATTTGTACCATAATTTATATGTGAAAGATGTTTTAAGAAGTAAAACATCAGAACACGCAATATGATGAAAATATTATACTATAATAATTACTAACTTAATTATTTATAATTCAGTATGTAAAAATAAGAAAAAGAATATTAAATTATTATTAAATCATTCACATTAAAAGTTAACAAACAAGTTTAACACATCATCAGGTGCATCAGAAAATACAAAATTAGACATTAAAACATTTACCACCTGTACATCACTGCGATTCAACATACACCCAACAGAAGTCTGAGAAGAATTATATTTAATAGCCTTTTGATAAAAGTTAGCTTAAAAAATTAAAAAAAATAAGGACAAATAATTTCTTTTGCTTCATGCAATTGTGTAAAGTGTATTAGCTCTTTATAAATTATAATAATGTATCACATACTGATTTCTGTTTTATTTCTTTTATTTTTTATAAATTTTTGCAAAAGTAACATCACAATGATTTTGCACTTTATAAAGCAAGAGAGGTCGAGATATTGTACAGCTACAATGACAGATTAATTTAGCATTATTGCTATTTGGAACCCTTTGAAACATTTCCTTAATTGTTAAAGAAGTGGTTTTCTTCCGTTTTTTAATTGTGTGTCTTTTGTTGGTAACAGATCGCCATTAACACGCTCCATCCCTTGTTTTGGAGGCCTCCTATCTTTGACAGATTTTTCTTCAATAAAGGATGTGTTTGAATCCTCTGCAAGTTTATTTTCAATAAGGGCTAAAGTTTTTGCACAGTCTTCATTAGTATCTCTCTGTTTAATTACTGGCATAGTTTTCGGGACTACATTATCTCCAGAATGCCTAGGTAAATCATCTGTTTTATTTTGAGAAGATTTTTTTTATGTCTTATTCTCTGCTTTTTTGCTGCATTTGCACACAGCTTTTTAAGCTGCCTCTTTTGACAGGAGTTTTTTTTTTTATGTAGTTTAATTATTTGTTTTTGTTCCTTTTTTTTATTTCTTTATCTTGGTACGCCCTACAAGATGACCTTAAGTTTTCAACTAATTTTTTTTCAACATGTTCATGCAAAAAATATTTTTTTTTCTGCAAAATATGTCACAGAGGTTTTGTTTTCTGCAAAAAGGTGGTATTTAATACTTTGAATGGCACTGAATGTTGAAACGTTCATCCTTGAAGAGCTTGCCGATATAATGTTGATTCGTCAGTAGAAAATGAATCAGCTAGTTTCCTAGCCGGTGGAGTTAAGCCGCACGGTCGAGCATATTTTCCCAGAATTTTTTTTCGAAAACGGAAGATAGGAAGGTTTCTTTTCTTTGTGGGAAAGCGGAATTTTCGGAAGAAATATCAAATTTTTGCAGTATTAAATAAATAATAATAATAATAATAAAATTTAAAAAAAAAGAAAAAAAAAAAAAGGAATTTTGAGAGAAAAAAAGACAATAAAGCGGAATTTCTTCAAAAGAACAAAAAAAGCGGAAATTCGCGAAAAAGCGGAAGAATCTCATCCCTGTAATCAATCAAATAACTAGAAAAAATAAGTGATATCACTTTCAATCAAAATATTTAAACGCTGAAACAAACAACTTATTCTGACTTAAAAACAAGTAAAGAAATTTAATATAAAATGCTTTTTTTTAAATAAACTTTTATTAGTGTACTATAAAGTAGAAATCTTTTCTTGATCTAATTATTTTCTACTTTTTAGTCTTTAATTCATAATTATAGATATTATGGAACATTGTAGGATGAAATCTATTAACTAAATTAATCTATTAACTGATAATTAAGTTCTGAAAGCATAAAAATATTATATTATAATCAAGAAGATATAAGAGTACAAAATTTAGGAACTCTAGTGCATCAGGAAGAGAATAAAAAATTGATTTCCAAATTTGCAAAAAATAAGGCCATGTTAAATGAAAATGTGTAAAAACATTTCTTCTATTATAATTAAACATTAACAAGGAATATTTTATTGATGTTTTAAGCCTCCTAGCGGCACAGACGACTAGTATTTATATGCATATTTTCTTAAACAACCATGGATAAAGTATTCTTAAGATTTTGGAGATATAATTTAATACAAAAAAAGATTGATTCATTTACTTTAAAAGCTAATTTTTCTAACCTGACACCTAAAAGATCAAAATAATTGGGCACTCGGAGGGTTAAATATAGCACACAGGAAACATTTACAAAAATAAAAATTAGATGAAAAAAAATCTTATGAAAAACTGCACTTACTGTTGTATATTCGAAATAATACAGGCATTTGTCATTTAAGATGAACCATCTCCGCTTCCAACTTTTATATCTGCCACCTGAAAGAGCATTCAAATTTAAAAATATTCCAGATATATAAACTAACAATCAAAAAATGTTTTCAAGATATCTATTTTTGCTTAAAATTCTTAAGCATTCTCCTTAATACTCCGATTTGAAAATCTAATCCATCTGATTTCCTAAAATAATTGTATACTTTATTTAGATCTAAAAATTCAAAGTAAATTAATGACAATACTAAGGTCATAATGCAAGAGAACATTTGGTGGTCCCAGTAATTCTAAGGTGAAGTTACAGTAGTTGAACACACAGTTTATATAAACATTGCGGTTATAAAATTGCAAATCAGCAGTAATTAGGCAGATAGAGAGAGAGAGGTCTTTAAATTTTATTTATACATATGAAATGAGTGCAAATAATAACCCTTAAAAGCCTGAATTTTAAGAAATTGAATTTTTTTTTTTTTTTTTGACTTTCATTTCTTGGGAAAAATACTTTAAAAAATCCCATCTTGTTTTTAACTATGGTTTATGGCTAAGAAACAGTTTTCTACCAACTGACAGCATTGGGCTTTATTTCAGAAAAAAATTTACTTAATAAAATTTTATAATGTGTCAAACACAGATGAATTTTAATAAATATAATTTCTTCGACATTGTAGAATAAAATACGGTATTCTCAAGCGTACAAACAAAGCTAAAATGATGCAGCCTCAAGTGAAAAACAAATTTATTTTTAATTCTTTATCAGCTCTCAGGTTGCTATCTATATGTTGTAAACTGATTTAATAAAAATTTCAGTTTGTATCCAAGTGACAACTACAGGCATTAGAGCTTCTGTCTTATTCTCAAGATTTTAGAAGACAAAATTGGTGCTGCTTAAAGGAAACACTGGGCCTTTAAGGCTAGGAATGGCGCAAATGTCTTTTTACGTTTTTCAAGTTCAGTTCAAAAGCAGATAGCTCGTATTTATATGAATATTTTCTTTAAAAAATCATGGATAAAGTATTCTTAAGATTTCAGAGATATAATTAAATACAAAAAAGTGGTATAACCCGAGTTTTCTAACCTGACAGTTAAAAGTTCAAAATAATTAGGCACTCAGAGGGTTAAGACTGATGTAGCATATGGCAGATATGTGAATGAGTATGGTTGAAAACCACCATGATGTTGAAGAGTGGCTCAAAAGTCCAATCTTTTTAACGCACAAGCACACATTTGGGGTCTTTTTGACCCTGCAATTCTCTTTTATTAAAAAAAAAAAAAAAAATCTTGGAATATCTCGAAAGCCACAGCGGTTATTTCCCGTATCTAATTTTTCTATTTATATCTCCTATTTTTCACATAATTATAAATCTTCTTTTCAGTTTATATCTCTTGTTGTATTTAAAAGAGGATTTATTAGTGAGGCATAATAATGGTACAGAAGACGGTCAAAACAAACTAAATTTCTAATTATAAATGTTCTTTCAAGCTTGTATCTCTTGTTGTATTTAAAAGAAGATTTATTAATGAGACATAATAATGGTACAGAAGATGGTCAAAACAAACTAAATTTCTTATCTCTTTCAGTTATTGATTATACATTTCATTAAATGGATATACAATATTTATAAAAAAACTTTGCTCATTTTACCAAGTAAGGAAGACTGAGTTTGCCAAAATAGCAAATAAATAACTATTTCAAAGTACTCTTTTTGAATTTATCAAAGTTTAATACAACATGCAATCAAAAGTGCCAAGGAATAGTGTACAAAGTCTTTGTATGAAATTTTTCTTAATGTGAATTATTTTGAAACTGTTTTATGATCTCAACATGACTGTAAACTCACGATAGGAAATACCAAACTAGAAATTCACATCATGATGTATTAAATTCATAACAGATAAGAGAACAAACAATTTATAGAAACAAACAAAACTAATGAAAAAGAATGAACATGCCTAGTGGAAACTGACAAATATATGAATTTTAAAGCCTTGCAATAACAAATTCCTAGTATTTCATTAACTTTGAAAGCTTTTGAACTTTCAACAGATCTTGCGTTTTTAATATTTTACTCGTACATTTTTTATGCTTTTTAACAGTAAAACCAATGTTTATCTAAATGAAAAATATATATTTATAAAAAAACACATTAAAAATGACATCTAAAGCATATACACAATACCGATGTACAAAACTGCATGCTCAATATAGAAAACGCATGCTTGCAGGAAATAACACTAAACAAATAATTTGCCTCCAGATTTCATATTTTTCATTTAACC
The DNA here is from genome assembly GCA_013235015.1 of Araneus ventricosus. Classification (NCBI taxonomy): domain Eukaryota; kingdom Metazoa; phylum Arthropoda; class Arachnida; order Araneae; family Araneidae; genus Araneus; species Araneus ventricosus. The sequence goes on along the minus strand of BGPR01005616.1, from coordinate 29,385 downwards.
ACTTAACAGTTTGTTTTCTTCCATATTGTGTCCAAAAATAAGCACATTTTTTATAAGCAATTTTGCGTTCAAATTGGTTTTATAAATTCAAATCAGCAGTCAAAACAGTTATAAGTATTGATTTTGTTAATTTCTGATAATTTTTAATAGCAGGGGGAAAAGGACCTAAAAACTTGTTTATCTAATTTAATCCGACCCCAAAAAAACTGGTTTGCATTTATTTTGCTTTCCAACGTTAATTAAGACTGCTAGAGCCATTTACTAGAAACACTGCAAAATAAAGAAAGAAAGAAAAATAAAGAAATTTAAAAAGCCGGGAAAATCAGTGGACTGGCTTAGAAAAATGACCTGCCCGAGTGGCGTTCAGGCAAATCGGAGAAGTCACCTTCTGCAGTGCAACTGTTAAGTGGTTAAAGGCATGTAAATTCATGAAGAAAAAAAGAAAAGAAACTTGGCAACCTATAAACAAAAATGGAATATCCTCCCGTTTTCGAACGTTTTGCGAACATGCGTCAGACAATTTGCACCCGAGTGCTTAAGGGAACAGAAGCAGTGGAGGATGGATGTGGGAGGGGGAGGGATGAGCAAAACAAAACTCCGAAGCAGGAATAAAAGCAAAAGAAGCAGAGAGATGCAGGGCAGCCAGCCGTCAATGTGAGAGTTTTTGGCAATCAACTTACTGATCTTCGAACTCCCTGAGTTTGCATGGAGAGAGCACCAAGGTTTCAAACAATGGATACAGACACATCACATGAAATCATTAAGAGCAGTGAAAGGGAATTTTTCGGTCACGTTTACGTGAAACAATTCAATTCACTTCAATTTTTCAAAATGGCAAGCATTTTAGTTATTAATAACAGAAAATGCTAACTAAGGATAAGAAGATTTGAATTTGAAAATTCCCTTTACAACTCTATTTACAAGAAAATATTTATTAAATACCAACAGAAAAAACTGTTGAATAATATATACAATAAAATGATTTTATATACACCTTTCATTAATTAAAAATTTCCACTTTCCAGAAAATGTATAGTTCTTTGTCAATCATCGACAAAATAAGTTTATATACACATTTTAAGTTTACACCTACAAATTGGTACCAAAAACTTATAATTTCTTCAATGTTTTTAGATTTTATTTAATAATAATTAGTATATTTTAAACCTATATTTCTCAAACACTGAAAAAATATTTCATATTCCCTTTTATAATGCTTAGGAATAAAATTTATTAATCTTAAAATTAATAAAATGTTTCAAGGGGAAAAAAGTATTATTTTAAATAAACTGATGGATTGTTCTGATTCTATTGTTTTCATATTCAATAAAAGTGAAAGAAAATGTATATCAGCATATTTCCAGAAGTCTGGTAAACCTAAATAACAACAGAGGAAACAAAATATAAATCTTAAGAATAAACTAATATTTTTTTTTGTTCTGAATTAAAATAAAAAGTTTCAACAGAAAATACATTTACAATGAATTAATAAGTTAAATATTTTTAAACTTAAAATTTACGATATTGCTTCAATATAAGCAATATCAAGAAATCTTTTAAATTTAATCCCATATTCAAAGCACATTTCCTTTTTTAATCAGAAGTTATAAACAGTTTTAGAATGATTTTCAATCAAGTATACGAAATTGCTTAAATCGAACATTTAACTCGTTGCAAATATCTAAATAAATATTACACCTCAACTATTCGTGGAAAAATGACATGTTGCAACATCATCACACCAGAGCAATATACACTTTTGGTTTCTCCTACTTTATTTCCATGAAAAAAGATTGCACATGGAAAAAAACCACAGTACATCACATTGGAGAAAAAAAGAAAAGAATTCTTTGTTTTTCTGGTTGATGAGCAATACCATGTGAAATGGTGCAAGAAGTGGTGCAAATAATAGAAATCATCTTTATAAATATTATGTAAATGTTGTAAATTATTTAAATAAATAATGTATTAAATGGTATTTAATATACAAATTGTCTGTAATTGCTACAATAAATATGTTATTGTCAATACGATGAATCATTTATTATTATTAACTGCGGTTATTATTACTAATAACCACCACTTATTCATACTAACTGGATTATCAACTTTAAACGTAACATTTTAAAATTTTACTTCCATTTTTGAAATTTACTTTTTAAACAAGCAGTATATACAAACATAAAACTATGAAAAAAATATACTAGGAAAACTTTATTTCACCTCCATTTCAGAGCATTCAATATTAGCTGCTTTTAGTTGCTAATCACTAAAAGTAACCAATAATAACATAGTACAGGGTGGCAATTATTGAGCTATATGAAAAAAAAACCTTGATAACTTTTGAACCGTTGGCCAAGATTCAGTTAAAACTTGGCGGATGAATGCAGGGCATGTTGGGATTTTTTTTAGCATGCACACTCTTATTGTTGTTCATTTTTCAATGAAAATGTCGAAATACAGCGTTTCTGAGCTTATATCGACAGTCAAGGTCTACTATTCAAGCAATAACAGCCTGATTGTGGCTCAAAGGAAATTTGTGACCAAGCGCAAGCTGAAGACAACCAGTCGAAGTGTTATTTCAATCAAAAAAGATATTGAAAAGTTCGAGAGAACTGGTAGTGTCGATGTCTCGACACTTCAGCGAATTTTGCTCTTCGTCTGTGCCACATCATAGCCATTAATGGCAAGCATATCGAACATGTCAAATTAAATCTGAATATCTGTAGTTACTTTTAAAATTTGAATAAAATTTCTGAACTCTGTAGTTTTTGAAAATTTTATTTTTTATTTCATGTAATAGCTCAATAATTGTCACCCTGTATATATAAAATTGATTATTTTAATGGTTTCTTCACCTTGCTAATCCTTAGTTTTTCAGGCAATAAATGCTGTGTGTGGGAGGGCAACAAGCCACGTACAAACATATTCAATAAGGATGTTAATAACATATTCAAAAACTGAAACAGACTATAAATTTTCAGCACAGTCAAGGAGTTATGGAAGGAAATTGCACTAGAAATTCAGCTAATGTAAAAATGTCATAGCAGGACAAACAAAAGTTTGTGTCTACTACAAAAACAAAATGTGCCATCAACTAGTCAGAAATAAAGTACTAAGCGGCTGCAAACAAAAAGCGTTAAGTGCACAATAAAAATCTAAGTATTAAAGTGAAGTGAAGAGAGAAAGAACCCAAATGAGCACATACCAGAGAGCTGAAATGCAAATCAAACATTACAATATATTGTCAAACAGTGAATCTTTAATACAGCCATCTCGTGACCATAATGAAAATTCCGATGGCCCTGAACTGTTACACAATTTATGTTATTTGCATAATAATTGTGCTCCCTATAAGTAAAATTATCCTTAAAAATTACTTGAGTTTTTATTTTAGTTTTGTTCTAACTGACAGAAATCGTCAATGTCATTTACTTCTGAACCCTACTGTGTCAGTAAATTCTTACTAGAATTCTAGAACTTTTTATTTTTGATTCTTGACTGAGAAGAATGGGAGACGGGGGAGGCCTTTTTAATTTCAAAATAATTTAGAATTGAATCCAACTGCTTTGTGCGTAATAGAACCCACATCCATTTCCTGTTTTTCTACACATAACTTACAAATTAAAGCGACTCCCATAATGCCTTTTGCAGAATAAAATTAAAAAATATTGCTATAAAAGTCATCACTTAAAAAATAGCTATTGATCTCAAATTTGAAGTTAGTGAATTTCTGAAAATTTTTTTAATGGATTTATACTAACATAAGGGTCTATTCCACATTTTAAATGTAATATTCCCAAAAATGAATTAACAATCTTTTTAAAATCCAACTTCAAGATTAGATAAATAGCAAATTGGAGGCCTTCTGTAAGGATTCCCCATGAATGTCCTCTACAGCCATGGTCAAGTAGAAAATAAAATAACCCAGGTTCCTCAAAGGCAAAAATGAGTGCATATTACAAAATTCACTAATACTTTAAAGAAAATCCATAAAACTGTAGAACTATTCTAAGTTCATCAGAATAAAGCATTAGACTATATTGCATTTTCTACTGCATTAAATAAAAGAGTACATTAAAAGACAGTCATTTTCAAATTTAAAAAAAAAAGTCAAATTTACCACAAAAATCTATCAAGGAATAAGTAAAAAAAAATAACCAGATTATTTACCTTGTTTCCAGAGCCATCCTTCCCTGTCAGGGTTGAAAAACGTGTGCATTAGGTCGTTTCCATCATCCTCTGGGATTTTGAAAGGTTCTTGCTTTATGCTATCATACAAGCCCTGTCGAAAAAGAAAATAATTAATGAAAGAAAAAACTCAATTCCACTCACGGTCTTTAATTATCCCTAAAATGCGCATTAAAAGAAAAATTAGAGAAAATTATGTCAGTAGTTTCTAAGAGAGGAAGCAGATCTTTAACCCTTTATAAGGCCATTTTTTTTTAGTAGTAGTATAATAAAATAACTTTGGTATTCAGATTAATTTAAGAAAAGAAATTCATGTAGCTTACTGGATGATATTTTTTGTTAATTAATTAAATTAATTAATAATTACCAAGTCAAGACACTTCGTTATGGTTTGAGATAAGAAATTGGAACACCCAGGTTTTCACTTCATCGAAAAATTTGGCGAGAACTTACGCCAAACTTTAAAAAAATGCATTTAAAAATTGATGAATTTGGTTGGAAGTATATTCTCATAGCCTTAAAAAGTGTTAAGAATGAATGAAATAGTCAGTTACTGTAAAACATACTATTTAAAAAAATAAATAGGGAGAATTTCACAAGAATTGCAAAAGCAACATTTTAGCAAGCTTGGCTGTTAAAATGGAAAATATTAATGTTTATAAATACAGGGAAATTTGGTTAATTCCTAGCTGATGGGGCCAAACAAAAATATCAGCTATCCAAAAATTTGAACTAAGAAAAAGTGAGTATAAAATTGAGAATAGCAAGAGATAATGACAATTTTCAAAGATTAAGATTTAAGTCAAGATTTATTTTTAATACATAATCAGTAATTTTAACAAATAAAGCGATAGTAATTTAACAATGCAATAATTACAAATGTTTTAATAATTTTAATTTGAAAATTAAGCAATTTTAATTAAAGAAGAGTGTATATTACATTAAATATAACAAATGTACAACAAAACTTCCAAAATACAATATATATTAACCCAATTCACATCCAATAGGATCAAAGGTTTTTTTTTAAAGATAATTTTTTTATTATTATTGTTTTTCAGACTGAATACATTGGAGAGCAGTTAAGTCCTCGCGTGAATGAAGAGCCTTTATAAACTATTCATTTACGATAACAAAGGACACATGGTACCAAACAATTAAACAAACAAAAACAATCCAAAAATAAAAACAATTTTTGAATTAATCAAAATAAATTCAAAGTATAGACAATATTTTAACATTATGTTAATAGAAAATTCAAGCGACTAGAGAAAAATTTGAATTAGTCAAGTTCAACTGTATATGATAACTTGAAACAAAATAAAAGCATTAGAATTTGATCAGCAAACTTAAAGAATTTTAGAAATATAAATTTGCAATAAAATTATTTATCAGTATTTTTCACTCATCACAAAAATAACATATGAAATAACAATACTGTAATAAATAGATTACTGAAAGAAACAAGCTTGAAATTACCTCTAGAAGTTCCCTAGGTAGATCTCCTCCATTGTTAATACCTCGGTTCATGGTTATAAATGTTTCTACGGTGGGCTTTTCTTTTACACTTGGATTATGTAGAGAAGTGTTCAGCATAATAATGGCAAAGGACAAAACATAGCAAGTATCTAGAGAAAGGGGTAATAAATTAGTAAAAACAAAAAGGCAACAAAGTATATAAATAAAATATACTCAGCACATGAAACTTACCTGTGTTGCTGAAGACACCTGGATTTAACTGACAATATCGCTGAGCAAATTTTTCCATCATGCGATCAATTTTTTGTGCCTCGCCTGGAAGTCGAAAGCTCCACAAGAATTGCCTAAAATGGCAAATTCATTAAACAAATTCATATTTTGTAACACATAAAATAGAATAAGCAAAAAATAATGTATTTAGTAACTGAAAAAGCATGGAAAACTATGCTCCTAATTCCACTCATGTGTTAAAATCAATGGCAAATGATGCATTATAAATTTGTAAGCAACGATTGCAAATTTAGCTATTTCTCAAACTATAGCTATAACTCAAAAAATAACTATGTAAAGTTTTTTTAGAAACTTTTATGTAAAAGTTTTAAGAAATGTTAAAAAAAATTATTATTTTCCTAAGGGAAAAAAAAGAAAAATAAACTGGAACATAAAACCCTTTTTTAAGCTCGGAGACTACAGAAAAATAAATCAAAATAAATCTCTGAATTAATTAAGCTGTAAGGTTCCTCCTTTTCCTTTGACATTATGTGTCTAATGATTATTTGAGAAACATTTTTTTACTTTCTCATATACGAAGTATACAAAGAAAAAATATTGTAATCGTCAAAAAATTCGAACTCGAGATTTTGACGGATCTCCTCGTTTTAGACCTCCCTGATTCCGAAAAACACTATTTCGGAATTATGTCTGTCTGTGAACACGATAACTCGAAAACTATTAAAGCTACGGGGATGAAATTTGGTATGTGGTCTTTAAACATAATTTGTAGGTTTCTATCAAATTTTGGACAAAATCCGTCAATGGGAAGTCTATTTGTATGTCCGCGGTCATGTGAACGCTATAACTCAAAAACTGGAATAGCTAAATGGATAAAATTTGGTACACAGTTTTATCGTTATGAATGTAGGTCCATATAAATGTTTGGGCCAAATCCGTCAAAAAGAGGCGTTCAAATTGCATATTCAATTTCTTTTAATCCGATTCTCATGCGCATGCGTATTGGTAGCAATCTGTTATTGTTGTAAATTTTATTTACAACAATAAATAATGTTTTCAAGCATCAATTGTTAACAATTTTTTTATTGTTGTAAATCAAACCGATCTCATTATTTCAGCAAATCTTTTATTCATGCGCTTTTGCAATTGTTACGGTTGTGGTAGTATAAATTGTTTTCTTGGGAATTCAATTCCAAAGCAGAATTTTTGCTTTAGTATTCATTGCATTGCCTATTTTATCGCGCCTGCTTCAAAGTAATATTTTTTTGAAACGTGGCAACAGATATTTGATTTCAGGTTTTTTTTTGTTTTTTTTTTACTTTCTCGTATACAAAGAGAAAGTATCTCCACTTAGAAAGTATACGAGAAAGTTTAGGGGAGACCACTCCCGCTGGTTTATCTCCACTGTGCTAGGGGTTTTAGCTTATTTTTTGTCCCTACATGTGTTAGGAGTATACGAGAAAGTTTAGGGGAGACCACTCCCGCTGGTTCCCTTTGACATTATGTACATTTATGTATTTGTATCTAAGTTTTGCACATGAAAAGAACTCTATCTGCATGTTTCTTCTAATTTATTTTAAATTTTTAATTAAAAATTAGCAATTGCTCAGTTTAAATTTCTTTATTAAAAATTTATCTACATCAAGTCAAAATTTCAGTTAGCATCATTGCTAAGTGTGGCAATAAGTTACAGCATACCCACAGTTACTATGCACAAGCTGGCAATGAAAGTAACTACAAAATGAAGAATACAGAAAAGACAAACTAAACTTTCTGCAAAAATTTACCTCAATGCTTGAACGAGTATTAGGTCTGTGAAGTCGTGCAATTCAACAAATGCATCAAGAACTTTAATGTTAAAATCATTCCTGAAATAAAATATTCAGATAAATACATCAGTATTATTCATAAAGAAAGAGTTTAAAAAATGAGCTTGCTGTAATGAATAGGCGATAAATTTTCACTCATACCTTTCACCTAGGTAATCTCCAATAGCAGTTTTATTCAAGCCTTCCCCTTTGTACAAAAACTGTGCCACATCTTCAGGAGTATCTTTCAGTAAGCCATGCTCTATCAAATACTCAATACCCTGCAAAAATTAATTATTTTAATCAGCAGCTGTTTCCTTCTTAATCCTCAAAACAATATATGGAAAGTTAATAACCTTTTTAGGATCCATGTTGAATTTCTTCTTTCCAGTAGAAAGTTGCTTTGCTTTGGTATTGCTTTTGCTAAAACAAATAATATCGAAATGTTAATAATAAAACAGAAATTTGTTTAAAATTGCACATAATGATGCAGTAGTGTAACTAATAAACAGTATGGGGTTGCAGGTAAATGTTAAGAATAGGGCCTTTAGAAAATTAAACTCGCCACTATCACCAATCATAAATTACTTCATTTTTTAAAATGCTTTATCATTCTTTACAATTAGTTAGCTGTTAGTTGCTCCTAAAGGATCTTATAATTTAGAAGGAGTAAGAAAACAAAGTTTCTTTACATTTTTATTAGAAAAAATTTTCTTGACTTTTTTTTTAATAATAAAAATAGAGAGTGGCATATGACTATAGCATGGCAGGACTGGCTCAACGTCAGGGCCGTGTTTAGCCACTATAATGATGGCTGCATTACTTAATAAAAAAATCAATACTGCTTTTAAGAACTAATTTTGAAAAGTGCAAATCTAAGCATAGGTAAACATTTTAAATCTCAAGCTTGAGAAACAATATGGTCAGGTTTAAATAATTATTATACTTAAAAAACACACACACATCAAATAAAAAAAGAGAAAATAATAATAAAATCAAATTTCCGAAATGACAATTGCATAATTCCACTAAGGTGTTTGAGTCATCAGAAATAGAAGAATACCAATATTTCTTTAGAATAATATAAATCATTTGAATAATGATTTATTTAAAGGCAATTTCTGCTTAGCCTTAAGAATAAATTATCCACAGCAGATGGGAAAAAAATACCCTGCTTAAAAATGGAGTTTTCTGTACGAAATATTAGCCATTAGTCAGAAAACATTGGCAGCCATTAGCCTAGCTCATGATTTCTAGTCAATAGCTAACATTTGGTACAGAAAACACCATTGTTAAGCAACTCCTATCAGTACTTTTCCGCTGATGAAGTACATATGGAAGATTCAGAATTAAAGTGGCCCAAGTCCATGAGATTCATTTCAGAGAAAAGAGACCTCAAATTTGATTAGTTGCATTTAAAATAAGACATAAATCATTATTAGGCAGAGAACATAAAATTTCTACATGACTACCACCAAATATATATATATATATACTGTTTCACTTTTAGTTCCTAAAAATAGAAAAAATTTTCACCTCAGTAATGATTCTCTTTTTAGCACATATTATCATGGAGATGACAAAAATGAGAACAATCTCATAATGAATTGGATTTAATACTAGCAATCAAAACGAGTTTTAAAAATTACCATTCATCCTGCGCCTCCAGCCTTTCCATTTCCGCTGTAACTTCAGTGATCTCATCTTTGAGTTGCTAAAAGAAAAGAGCATTTATTAGTATACAAAAAATTACTATCAAAAATTATAATTTAAATGACAGCATGTTACAAAAAAAGGGAAAGAAAAAGTGGATCAATTTTTCAATTATTATCAGTGATGTAAAAAAAACCAGGCACTTTGCACCAAAATAGAATATTTTGAAATTAATTTATGATGGATCAGAAATGTTGTTAGGAAAAGAACACAGAATTTAAATGTAACTTAATTTAATAATCTGCACACAAAATTTTCAAGTATGTTAGGACACCTTTCCCAGGAAGTGGTTTCAAATTTGCAACAGAAGATATTAACAAGTCAAATACTGTCTACATGAACAAATACTTTAAAGAAAATAGCAAAATTAAATAATTTGAATAGTTATATAGTTACAATTTAAATGAACACATAATAAAACTCAACTGATATAAAAGATCCCATATCAGATAAAAAAAATGAAACAATGCAAGTTTAGCGACAAAATGAAATTTGAATCTATAGCATTAGGGATAGAACAAGAATGATTATTTTAAAATTATAATAATGTGCCTCAGTTTAAAAAAGCTTAGAAACATATTTATTGAAGCTCAGCTTTCAAAAGTTAAAGCAAATTTAGGTTACTACTAAACAAAATGGATGCACAGCTAGGAATGCTCAAACTGATTTCCATATCTCTAATAAAAGTGAATCTTCCAGTTCATGGATTTTCATAGCAAAAATGTATGTTATTTAATTATTGCAGATACAGATAACAATGCAACTACAAGCAAAAATCCACCACTTTGATATTTGCATGTAGAGCTGCCATGGATGCATGATTTTAGCTTACATTTCTTCAAAATATCTACATGTACAGAAATTTAAGGCAAGTTAGATTTTCAAACCATTCAACCCTTGAATGAATCTTCTCAGATCATGGATGACAACCTACATTTTTGTTCCATTTAGAAATTTTCTTGTATAAGAGTCATTTTAAGTTTCTACGAGGAGTTTCACATTTGCATGGGGTTTTCACATTAACACTAGTAAAATAACCACATTCCCATCATGCTAATTAACAAATTGGTCGGTGCATTAACACTCTTCAATTCTGAGAAGTTGCCCTGTAACAACCTCAAAAATAGATACAGCTCATATTTTTTTCCAAAGACAGTTTAATGTGTATATCTACAAAACACATTTAGATCACTTTGACTGGCATATGTTCTTACCTCCTCCTCCTCTTCTTCTTCATCATCATCGAGGGCATGCCGCTCGTAACCGGGCACAATACAACACATGTGCATGATGACAGTTCCAACTGATCAGAGAAATGTCAGCAAAGTACGAAACTACCAGAATGAGCTATTTTCCCGTTAAACTTAGCACTGTTTCAAAGCCACGGCAACTGATACATAAACCTGGCCAGAAATCCAATACAACGTAAAAACCACACCTTATGGTAGATGGAGTAAACTTTAAATGAGAATTCTTTTTTTTAAAAAAATTCAACAATGATATCAAAAATAGAGTTTTATAATCTTCCTTATTTCGTTCTTCCTCCCAAACTATATCAAATCCACAAGAGGCAAAATAGCTGGTTGAGCAATTACTGTTGGATGTCAAAAGATGATATGTCAAGCAAAATAAACCCTGTAAAGAATAAGATCCTAACTTTTCCTCTGCTACAGAACAAAGATAGTACTTCAAAAAATATGTTCCAAGACTTCCAAAAAAATAAATCGCCTATAAAATATTCATCTTTTCAAGACTATCTTGGGTAGAGCCAAAACAATAACACTCTAGTCCCATCGATACACATGATACACGAGTCCACAAGACGGATATGGAGATTCACGGTTTGTTTTCCACGAAGATGGATGGATTGGGCTTCTTCGTTGGATTTCCAAGTGGTTGGCTAATGAAAACAAGAAGCTGGCAGAGGGCGGATTAGGAGCGTCTCCGAAGATGGACGCGGTTCCCACGTCGTAGCAACTCAAGGGTCCTTTTGTGGCGGGGGGCTCGGGCTGGATCGTCGGGTGACGTGAGAAACGGTCATTAGGGAAGGGAGACAAGAGAGAAAAAAAAGGGACGATTTCACGAAGGCAGCGGCCTCATCCTCTTCCCTGCGATGAGAGAGCGTCCACTCCTCGCTCTCTTTCGGCTACGGTTGAGGATGGCCGACGGAGAAGGGGGTCGGCCCCACATTTAGTCCCGCGCAAAAGGCCGAAATCGCTCTATTTCCGGGGTGTTCTTTAACTGTGGATTTCTCGAAAGTAGTCTGAAGATTCTCACAGAGCCTATTTTACTTTCTGCTATACGAAGAGAAAGATATCCCCAATCGTCAAAAAAACTTCACCTCGATTAACCAAGATTCAGACCTCGTTGTGTCCGAAAAACACATCTGAATTACGTCGAAAAAGGTACGAGCTAGAGGGATGAACTTTGGTCTCCAATTTTTATACAAAAATTGTAGATTTCTATCACATTTTGGGCGAAATCCGTCAGCGAGAAGTCTGCATGTCTCTCCGTCTGATTGTACGTGAATATCACAATTCAAAAATGTATGGAGGAAGAGATATGTAATTTGGTACATAGTTTTATAACGAAAATTGCTTATGTGTATTACATTTCTAAGCAAATTAGTCCAACTGTCTATTCGTCTATCCGTTCCGATGGAATGTCAACGGAAAAACGCAAGAAGCTAAATGATTCGAATTCAGTAACTCGATATCAAAATTATGAACCCAATTCGCTAAAGCGAAGAGGTCCAAAATGCCCCCGATTCTCTTGACTACATATACCACGAAGCTACACTCAAGATGTGATATTGTGAGGGTATATACGAGAATGTCCTTCGGACAAGACTCCAGTTGGTTTAGCAGATTCTTCAACATTTCTGAGAAAAATAGTTAAGAAAATCAGCTTAACATATTTCATTAATGAATTTTTAATTGGAATTCCTTTTAGTTATGATTAGTTTCGAACTTCGGTGTCGCGGCGAAGTTTCGCTGACAGAAATCAGATACCACAAATTTCTTATTCCCAAAACGAGTTCGCAAACGTTCAGAGTAAGGTTTTTCCCGGTTTTATTCTTTTACTAAACTACCTTATTTATGAACTTCACACTTTGGAATTCATTCCATTCCAACTATTACTTACAATCAATTTAAATGTCAACAATATCACAATTAAAACTTTGTAGTAGGTATACACATAAACAGGCCTTTTTTCACTCATTTCAAGAAATTAATACACATATTAGTTTATAACATAAATCGTCAATATACATTAAAATTAATCGAAATATTGCACACCTAGTAACCCCATACCTCTATGACTATAATCATTATGACTATTCTGCATTTAAAAGGGACAAAACACATATTTGCGTACGCACATTCCAAACCAGCGTGAGTGTTCTCCTCTCGACTTTCTCGTATTTACACAATGTGGCCAATTTTGTGTTAAGCTTCGTAGCGCATTGGAGAGAACTGAGCATGCATTTGGACCTCCTCCCTTTGGCCGAATGGATCCAAACTTTGATACTATCTTGCAATTGCGATGTCAACACCATATACCAAACAGATAGTTGAGATTTTGAGTCGTCTTGTTAACAGACCGACCGACAGACATAATTCCAAAATTGTATTTTTCGTACTCAGGGATGTCTAAAACGCAGAGATTTTGAAACATCTTGAGGCCGAACTTTTTGATAATTACAATAATTTCGTCTCCGTGAAAATATTAGCCATAAAAAATCACCTCGGCTCGAAGTTTTTCATTAAAACTCGCTCCATAACCATGTTGAATTGAATTTCTTATTATTTTTCATCCACAAACGGTTCTTTGTCGTGTTTATTTTTTTCCATGTTTATGAAACCCCGTGACAGATCACCTCGGATTCCCTCCGCACTTGCGACACCCTCCCCCGATGTGCGAGCGCCTCCCTCCTTCTCCACGGGGCGTCACGTGACTCCGACGGCCCAATCGGAGTGCGGGCGAAAGGGTGGGGATGCGGCAGATCAACACACACGAGTTCACTCCTCCGGAGGGAGAGAGACCGACCGCGGAAGGCCGTGAATTATGAATTGAGCGGACGAACGGCAACACTGGTCGCTGGCACGAAATAAATAACACCAGCGCTTTCCGAGAAAATTAATAAACAGAATGGTGTTGCGACATTTTCTACTTCAAAACAGATATGATCAGGGCGACTCCATTTCGGAAATCCTGAAAACTAGCGTGGTTCAAAAACTCCGATATAATTTATAATGATTCCGAATGTTAATATGATGCACATACATCCACACATGTTTTAAAAAACGACTGGATTTTCACTAATTTACTCAGATAAGAAGTTTGACTACTTCAATGAATTTGATATAAGCTACAAGTTTTACATTTTTTTCAATATCTTAATGATATATTTGTTAACCACTTAACTTAATTTTCTTTACTATCTAATAAGATGCTCCCATCTGTTTTGGAAAGCGGTTGTCGTTTTTATTCATCTCAGAAGGCATATAATACTTGAGATGTTTATGGATTCTAGGTAATTTGTGTAAAATTATAAAAATAATTAATGATTAAATTTTAGTTTTAAGACCAAAAATGCGATAATTCGATGCACGAGTATTCTCGGGCTGGTAAGTTAAGCGGTTAAACAAAATTTGAGATAGAGAACTCTAAAAAATCAGCAAATTCCAGATTTGACAATGCAAAAAATCTGGAATTCCAGATAAATCCGGAACATAATCAAAAATGAAATTCATTTATATGAAATTAAAATTCAGGAAATGTAAATTATAATTTGCACATATCCATGTGTAAATGATAATTCACATTTCTTGTTCTTAAGCACGCATTGCTTGAGATATGGAGCCCGTTTCGACCAAGGTCAGGTGCACACGTTCGATTTGTATCGGACACACATATTTCCAGTTCTGTTCCAATTTGCCTCCCACTTCTGTGGGAAATGATAAGCAAAAGTGTTGCTAATGACTTGTTCGACATGTCTGCGTCGCAGTAGGCATGGACGAAATCCGCCAACGGGAAGTCTGGATGAAATTTAGCATTAAGTTTTTACCACTAGAATTTCAAATTTTGAAATAACTCCATTAAAGGGCTGACCATCTAGTATCTATTCGTCATGTGCATGTAAGCGCGATATCTCAAAACCGCAACGCCCTAGGATAAATGGCATTTGGTATGTAGCCTTGTCACCAAAATTGCAGATATGCATCGAATTTCAGATCCAATCGGTCAAATGGATGAAGCCCACAACGCAAACTCGCTTTTCTGCATTATAATGCGATGTACAAAACGCGCGGAATTGAGCTATTATAAAGCCAGCCATTCACTTGAAGTATAGCCATATCATTTGTCCTAAGCCCGGCCCCCCACCCACCCATTTTAATCGAAAAATACAGGTACGCCATTCACTTGTATTTAAAAGGTCGCTAACTCTGAACGAAGGTAGGGGCAGCGATCTTCTTTCCCTTTCTACAGCTGCTTGTCAATTGCTCTTCGATTTTCCCCAGTCAGAAGATTTTAATTTATGCTGCTCTCGAAGCGAGGCTTCAATCTAAGCAAGGCATTGTTCTTTTCGTTAGCCTCTTTCAGGTCCCTCCGATTTTTCGTTCCGATTTCAGTCCAGACGGAATTCCAACCACCACGAGTCATTTGGCTGATTTAAATAGATTTTGATGGTTTTTTTCCTTCTCGCGCTAAAAAATATCCAGTTTATGTGTGAAGTGAATGGGCTTAAGAGAAAGTCGAGCAATGATTCCACGGAATAATGACTATACGTTTTGAATTAAATAATAAACCTTTTGCGTAACAAATACAACACAGCATAAACACTTTTACCCAAATCATACATTTTTAAAGCTATGCAGTATTCAATATAATTAAAGCAATTTTAGAGACTTTGTCTACTCGAACAATGAGTAACTAGAATCAGTTCACGATAGAGCGAACTCAGAAAGCCGGGAAAACGTTTTAAGTCTCCAAATTTTAGGAATTACTTCCGAATATTTCCTTCAATCTGGTCAATTTCGAAGAAGATAATGTCACCGATTAATGGCTGAATGAATAATAGGATGTTCGTGAAAACTTCAAGATTCCTTCAGTCTCTGAAAAATGTAAAAACTAGACACCATTTTCGTTAAAAAAAAATAATAAAATTCTGATATACTTTTCCCATGAATACAAACAAAAAGTTTAAGCCATTATTTAGCTCTAAGTATGCAACCAGGAGTTGATCCAGGCTTTATTTTTTAGGGGCCTATTTTTGTGAAAAAATTTTTTATCATGTAAAACCTTCAATTTTAGCAGTCATATTTCTATATTTTACGTTTAATATCAAAAGTGTTTCATTGAACCAAATATATGCAGTAATTTTATATAATACTAAAAAAGAAATAATATAAAAAAAAATTTTAAAGTCAATTCCTACTTAGGTCAACAAAGAAAAATTGAAAAAACTGTATTAACATCAAGTGTCATTCACTACAAGTTTAAAAAAATGTACTTGAACTTGAGTGGATGAATAAAAAGTATTTTATTAACGATTAAAAATTTGAACAAAATATATAAATATATATAGGGAGAGTGTGAACTAATTGAAAAAAATACTCGTATATATATTTGGGCAATGCCTCATTCAAAAACTTTAAAAAAAGAAGCAAGATTGATTGAGTTTTGTGAAGGGGCCGTTTTTATGAATTTAAATTTTGTGAAGGGGACGCAAAACGGCCCCAATTTTCGCCTGGATAGATTGACAACTCAAAATGTGAACTAAATATGCACAATATACTAAAGCGAAAATACGTGTAGGCTAGGCAAATATTTAATTCAGGTTTAAATCATATTTAAATTAGATCTAGCTAAAAAAGAAGTATTAGGCTTCGGAGATTTTGGGCCACTGAATTCTGTTTAATCCCACATCACTGGTGTGTGCACAAATATTTAAGCAATGAAGAAAAAACAGTTTCAACCAGATTAAGATTATTTCTGTTATCATTGTTTAGTTATTTGTTTATTGTGAAACAAGGTGAAGTCCGCTTTCCGTTTTTGAATTGGCTTATCCCCCCCCCCCCCCAAAAAAAAGCGGAAGTTCAGCGATTACTCAAAAAAAATGCTTAATCGATATTTCAACTTCGCTAGGATTCGCGTACTTGTTTCAAAGGTATAAATAGAACACTTTATGGAAAAAGAGAACATCAAGTAGAACTAGTTGCACTTCCTTACGTTTCAGAATTTAAGGCACTTTTTTTTTTCTCTCTTTTTCCTTTCACGAGTTATCAAACTCAAATTCTCTTCACAAAATTCGGATGAGACTAAAATTAATAAAATATACAAAAAGATCGCATGCATTGAAATCCCATGCCAGCTCGGATAACGCAAGTTCGAATGACCGGCATTGTGACGTATTGATCCGGCGACCTTGCAGAGGTTTCAGTTCGCGACCACAATCTAATGAACTTTGGAGCAGTTGTTTCAGGATTGAAGGATAACGCGATGCTGACGTCACAGTGACGAGGCCAGACATTTGTACCTGCGTGAATGCTACACAACCGCACGATTATGCAATAAGTTTCAAAAGGGTAAAGGCCTTGGGAAATGCCACAATTCCGTGCAAAATAGGCTGCTATGTTTAATTAATGCACGAGACTCGGTTGCAAGTCAACAAATTCAATCTGTTTTAGCACCAATGCAACATTTTGTTTCGCATACTACTGACGGTTTATAGATACCGGAAACAAAAGTTCGCCCTTTTGTACTGATGTGCAGTTCCACTAAAAGGGATACTGAAGATTCAAATACAGTGGAATTCGAGAATGATGGGAACACAAAAATTACATTTATCCAAAAATTCAAATTAAGAAAAAATTGGTTTAAAAATGAGAACAGCAGGAGAAAATTTTTAAACTCAAAATAGAAATTAAGATTTAAAATGTTAAAAAAAAATGTTTTAAAAATACCTAACTAATAAATAAACAGCAAGTAATTTTAATACCTAAAGTAATAATTATAATTTTTCAATAATTTTAAAAGTACCAATTTCAATACATGCGCAAATTACTTTAATAAACAGTCTACAGCACTTTGAATACAAAAAACAGTACAATAAAACTTCATTATTTTAAAGTTTTATCGCACAGTTGTTGTAAAATTCATTTGTAACATGTTCAATTTTAAAAAAAAAGAATTTTATTCTTGCAATATTTAATGTTTTTATTATTGTACATCATAGAGCAGAAAGTATTTGAGTACATTAAAGGCCTTAAAAATGATTCTCTTACAATCACTGAAGGTATAAGAAAAGGAAGTATCTAACTAAAAAAATTAAAAACAGAAATAAAAACAATTTTTTAGTTTTGAATTTTGATTTTGCATTAACAAGAATAAATTTGAGTTAGCCAAGATCGATTACATTACTAGAATTTTACTAATACTGCATAAATGTCATTAAATACAGGTGGAATTCAATGAAAAGAGTGCTTAAGTATTCAAATATACCACTAAAATTTACAACATGATGGATATTTTAAATACAGTAAAATGTCTGTTAATCAAACTCGGGCTACCCGAAACCCAGGTTATCCAAAATGCTTCTGAAATCACAAATCCAAAAAACATGTGCTGTACTCAGTGGCGAATCTGAGGGGGGGGGGGGGCGGCTATCGGGCTACAGACCCAAGCCAGAATTCTTGATTTTATTTAAAATAATTAAAACTGTTTTTTCTTAATTTCCCTCTTCAGGGTTCGTATACATTTCCTTAAAAGAAAATCAAGGACTATCAAGGACTTTAAGACTAAAACCAAAAAATAAGGACCTCTAAATTGAATAAACTTAACGAACTATCACTGCATTTAAATAAAATGTCTCATTTTGCAAATTCAACCTATTAGGATGATAAATTACATAGAAGATACATTACAAATTTTAACACAACAAAACTCTAAAAATATAGTTAATAAATTGATGGAAAAAAAGCCATGAAACTGGTAATCAAATTAAATATCTTTTTTTTTAATTCAAACTTTTTCATTCAGTTTTACATCAAGTATTTATTTTAATTTCTTTTTCAGAAATTGTTTTCTTAGTTCGATTGATTGAATAAATAAATTTATGTCTTTGACTTTCAACCTCCTTAGCTAATCATTTGCTTTCTCATTTTTTGGTATAGGTCGCTTGGAGTAACATTTTCTTTTTTTAAAATTCTATTTCCCTCTAAAGCTTTTAGTTTCAGTTGTTTTTGTTTCAGTCTTTCTTTGGATCTTTCACTTTCTAAATACCATGTATTTGCTCTAGCTAGGTGGCAGCGTCCTCATTTCCTTAGTAATTTTAAGTCATACATAGCCCCAGACAGCTTAATAAATTCATGATTTAGATGCTGGGAAATATCTAAGCATCTTTCAAATTTTCTATTTCCAGGGCCTTGTTCATTAAAACCTCATTGTACATGTGACAGTTTTAATACCATTTTGATAATCTTCTAAACTTTTTCATAATGATTATTGTTAAAATAAGTTTGTAAAAAAAGTAAATAAGGAATCACTCTTTGGATGAAAGTAAATTCAAATAATATTTTTTACAATATTTAACAGAATCTGCATAGAGTAACAAAATTTAGCAAATCTTTTTCCAAAATATGTTTAGTATACAACACTAATCAATACTTTTCATTTTTCCTGTGCTTTTTGGATATCCAGCCACATAATGGATCAATGCAACGAGGTCTCTTAGGTGTGATTCACAGAACATTTCTGCATGAAATGTTTTATCATTATTATGATGTTTTTCGATTATCCTCTCTGAGTGAAAACATCCTTGTCTTCTAATTCCTTATTTTTATCTTTCTTTTATTAGTTGCTCTGCAGCAACCTAAATCGCTTAACTTTATCATTACACAAGTTTGGGTCACTGAAGTTGAATTTGCATAAGATCTCGGTTTCTACATTCTTTATTCATCTTACTGTTCAAAATTTTGATGAATCATTAACAAGTTTTAAAAAATATCACTGGCAATAAAAATAGGTAAAGTTTATCCTTTATTACTTATTAAAATGTACGTAGCACTTTGACAATCATTCCTATGGAACCATGGACTAATAAGGCCATCTGTAACTCCTCCTTATTTCCCAAAGTGTATCTATGGATATTATTCGGATGTATGAAGAGTGTCGATTCCCACACCCCATTCATGAGAGACAGGGGCCGAGATTAGAGCCTGAGAAGGAGGGAATTAGAAACGATGTCGGTGAAATTTTAAATTTTTAATAATGGCGAGTAAAAAGAAGGACTTTCAAGGACTTTTTAAAATGGGACATAAAAAATAAGGATTGTAGGGACTTTAAGGACTAAATGTAAAAGTAGGACTTTTAAGGACTTGTAAGTGACGCTGCATTGAACCCTGGACTTTAAAAAAATAACAAAACGTTTCAACATTGCTTTGTGGCTATACAGGCTAAATATTTTCCTACTTTTGTAGTCATTCCCTTGTATTTGTAGTTTGATCGGTCGAAGACATTTTTTGGCTAGTTATTCATTGTAATTTTTATTAAATTATCGATATTGTATAGTTCTTTGATTCTTATTGTCAGGTGAGTAAAGTTTATAAGTTAAATAGTTTTAGTTTACTATAGCCTTGAGTTTGACATTATCACGACGATAAAATTTTTATGCCTCAGCCCCAGACCAGAATCAGATTGTCATATTGTACTGCACGGGAATAATCACAAAGTTGATATTTCCCGTGCAATCCCCACTTTTTATATATAATCCCCACAATTAATATATACATACTTTTATCTATATCCCCACTTTTTTCTTTTAAGCCTCCATAAGAAGGTCAGTGATTGATTTTACCATGCTAAAATTAAAATTAATGGATATTAATAATATTAATTACAATATTGTTTACCAGTGCCTGTCAGGCACATTGCACCTGATGGAGGGAGGGTTAAATTTAATAAAAAACATAAGTGTCCCCCTTTAGTTCAGTTAACTGGGACTGTACTGTAGTTCTGTAAAGAAACAGAAGAAAAGACCCTCATCCATAACTGGCAAAACATGTTTAAATAATGAATGAATTGAAATGAGAGTGACCTCAAATTATTTATGACAAGAAGGAAGCAATCAAATGACAGTTTGAAAAAAGTTAGTCTACATTTCATGAATATTTATTATGTGCTTCAGTACAATCAAGAAGATCAGTTGCTTAGTTTGAAATAAAATGTGAACTTCACATAATTTAATGATCATTATAACACGATTCCTTCATGTAATGCAAATCAGAAATCTAGAAAATTTTAATTTATCAAACAAAATCTATATTAGGAGAAAATAATGCAGACATTTATTTTGCATAAAAACTGAAAAATGCCTCCTCTCCACCAGGAATGGCGCTAGAGTTTGCCTGATGGGGGGGGGGGGGATTTGCCCGACAGGGGGATTAGTGTAATGAAATTGGTCTAAAATTTTCGCCAGATTATTATTTATCAACTACAGTTGAATACCCTTTACAAATATTTTCCCCAACGCGATACAAAATTTTTCCCCGATGGAGGGGGGGGGCACAGCATCCCCGACAGGGGGCCCTGCCCCCCCTCTGGCACCACCCCTGCTCTCCACATCTCCCTAAACATTTACCTTCTCCACTTTTGTCATTGTACAATTTTTCAACATCTGCTTTTATCAACAACCAATG